>JAQFZC010000769.1:0-40811 GCA_034695205.1 Dicyrtoma fusca | reverse complement strand
CAGTACATTAATTTAGTATTTGCAAAAAATTAAGTACTGAATAAATAAATTCTAACGCTGCGCGCTGTTTGTCTAACTTTATTATCAATTTGCTGTCTAGTTTCAGTGCTATAATTTTGTTTTTAATGGTATAGTTTTTACTGGCATATTTTGTATTGCTATATATTTTATTTATTGCTGTAATTATGTCTCATCGGGGTACTACAATTAGTCCTTATGTTCCTGATTGTAATGCTTTAAAATGTATTTTTATAAAATCGAACAAAAATGAGGGCTTTTACCGCTATATTTAATGCCAATAAAAGCGAATTTTGTTAACAAAAAAACTTTTGCTTACTTATTATAATTTTGTATTCTATATTTTGGCTCAGCTCTTACAGCTACTGAAAATATTTAAAAATTCTTCGAATCATGTATAATATTTCCCATATTTAATAAAATGAACTTTAGTTTCTACACGTAGATCAAATATCAACATAATAAGTTGTTCGATAGGCTTTGGAACTTTTGCTGGTGAAAATACCTACACGCTTTCTTTTAACTGATCCATGTATGTATAAAAGAACTATCATTATGCACCTAGTTGGGTGCCGTGGATCTTTCGATTCTAGAATTGCCTGGATCTTTCGATCATCATTATGTTCTACAAAAAATGAAATCATGTGAAACTAATGATTTTTAAAATAAATAAAAACTGCTCGTTTCAGTTTCTTTGAGCATATTTTTTGTCGGTTGATGAGAAAAGATGTGAGAGTTAAATGTTGAGCAGGTTTGTTCCCCGACAGAAATTCCCACGGCTACACTCCTTCCTTCCTTCCTGCACTTCCTTTCCTTTCTACACTCGGAGATTCCGGGCTTGTATCTGCAGTAGGTAGGTGGGTATATACCGTGTCTCATAAATATAGAACCACTGTTCTTTTATTTTTGGGGGGCACCCCCCCCCCCTGTAGCAAATCAACGTGCCACCTTTGGATGAATTTGGACTATAAAACATGTTTTTAATTTAATTGACCTTTAATTGTCCAGTAGATAAAAAATTGTGCCTCATTAATATAATTTAAAAGTTTTTAAATATTTTGTTAGGATATTACAGGGCAATTAACTCAAAGTTCTTACTATTTTGTATTTGTTTTTATGTTTTAGCTATTGAACAGTTTGGCTCCTAAAGGTCAACTAAACTTAAAACATGTTTATGTAGTCCAGTGCCACAAGAAAATGGTAACAAGCTATTTGTTTGGCTATGCGAGGGATAAGCCCCTCCAAAAGTACAGTAGTTCCTTATTTATGCGACAGAGTATATACACGTATTTATGTAACGATTAACGTTCTCTTATGCAACATGCCCTAGCAATATACACTTAACTTTCGAGGAATTTCTCTTGAAGCGTGTAGCTACAAGGCAGCTTGCGCAGACACACCGCTCTTCTCCGGTTAACAAGTATTTTTTCAAAAAAGCACTTCTTAAAAAACATCTTAGATATTAAGTCACTTACAAGTAACACTGGGTATTTTGCAGAAGTATTTCCAAGTATTTTAAATCTTACAACTAATCCTTCTGAAACGTAGAAAAAAATGAAGAAAAAATTCAAGATGTGATATTTGAATAATTTTTGTAGACTAATTAGGTATAGGTACGTATACTTTTAAATAATTTGATTTGTAAAAAAGTTTTGTTTTTATACAAACGTAACTTTTTGAAAAAGATTCTGTAACAAAATACTGTATTGCAATAGCCTCCCGGGGAGTAAATGTTCCCAATCAGAGATTTCCGGTACGTGTATTTCGAATCTAACAGAATTCACAGATATGCTTCTACAAAGCTTTGGATTCCAACGACTGCTACAACTGCCTCAACTTCCTCCCCGCCCTTATAGAACGGATCGCTTTACGTTTATACCACGAGCCACCACCGTATGATAGGCACTTTCTCTCCCTGTTATCCGAAATAGTTTCACTGAGTTACGATGAGATTCCGTCGTTAGTCGGTACTCCCTTTTCCCTCTCAGCCTACAATGAAAGTCTGCACACTTGGTCTTAAGATTAGACAGAATCTCATCTTCAATGCATGCACCTCACTGTTTCTTACTATTACGTAGTTATGTAAGTGCCGTATAGCTTCTAACAGAACCCTAGGGGTCTATTTGCAATTTAAACATTTATAAACGCACTCTCTCCATTTACGCCTAACGCAGTACTTCCGGGCTGTATTTGGAGATATACGGTATATACTATGCATCTTTTAAAAAGGAGAAAGCTACCAATGCAATGCATAGGTGCACTCATCGTCGTTTTTTGTCCCGCACTCGTATTTCCGTACTTTCTTTCTTGGTGAAAGTCCATTCGTATTCTTAAGAAGGAGCAAAGATCGAAAAGAAGACTGCAAACCAAATACACAGAATACATACACATGAGAGAAAGTTCTCCCTCCTCTTCAGAAGACTCTAAACGAATTAATAGTGAGTCCTTGGCCATTTCTAGTTCATTGTGCTGTACTGATATTCATACTTGAATGAGAAAAAATTGTGGTAACTTCAAATTAATGTCTTCTACTTTTACTATTAGTACATTATTATCCTACGTTACTGCAGCACAATGCCGTATTTAAGAAAGTACTGATATGCTTGACAGACGTTCTACATTCCTATTTCTCCCCCATAAAAAGTATAAGCATAATTACAGCTATAGCCTCTTAACAGAGTATATTGTAGCATTTGGCCTGTATAGTTTAAGAATAAGAAAAAGGTTAACAGGGAAAGTCAAAGATCATATTTTTTCTATAGCTTCAGGTCTACAGACATGAAGGTATTTGTAAGCCTTGAGATCAGAATCGGAATCTGAGGCGTATGTAGGTACACATATTAAATTTTATTCATTGCTGAATACATCTACGCACATTAAGATAACATTGCTAGTAACTGTATCAACTATCAACGCTCACTGTTCACAAATTCAATGGGCTTCTCAATCCACCAATTTGTTTGAAACTCACGATCAGAGCCCGTATTCATCCTTTCACTATTTTTAAGAGTTCTTTTTGAATGTCTTGCAAGTATGTGAAGAAAGGTATTTCAAAGTTGGCATGACGGATTGGAAACTCTAACTACACTCCGCTTAGGAAACGCTTAAGCTCATTATAGTCAGTAGCTTAGAGGCAAGAGGAAAGTTGTGAAAAGATCAAAAAGCGAGAAGCCTTTACGCACGTCACAAACTTACAACAGTCGAATGCATAAGTTAACAATTTTTCCACCCCTTTGCATAGGCCACATGCCGGGGTTTCAGGCAGTATATACAATGTATCAATCACGTATTGAGAGACATATACACATGTAAGAAGCTGTGCAATTCAACATAACCACTGTCTCGGTAATGAACAACAAATTAAACATATAATGTGTTGTTAAAATGACTTCACTATAGTAGGATTATTTATTTTCTTTATAAACCTACCGATCTGGCTACTAAACCAAATGCCCGTCATCGACCATAGTGGAAGATAGAATTTCCAATTTGATTTTTTGAGAATACTTTCACTCAGCCCAGATTTTTGGAAGCCACAAGATTAATCGATGAATATTTATGAGCTAAAACGCTATATAAAAATTAAACTACGCCTGGTTTTTAATACAAGAAAAACGTGGATTTATCATTTTGTATTAATAACTTTGCCGAAGGTACCGACACCGTCTACATCTGCCTTAATGCAATAAACTTTCTTTGAATACGCAGAAAATAGCATTAAACTTTAGGCGTCATTATAGATAAAAAAAAACAGAAAAATTATATTTACAGCGTAATATCGAAAACCATATTCTAACTTTGAAATGTGGCTGCTGCTTTCTTCTGTTATTTAGATGTTCATAAACACTGTAATTGCTGTTAATTGTCAGATTTAAACAATCAAGCTGCTTGTAAAACAAGTTTGCAAACTTGTGGGAGACCTGGTAAAATAATTAGTATGCTGTTAGTTTATGTTTGGCAAGAAAAAGTGTATTTTTGGAGGGTTTCCCTACGCACTTTTGGCCGTGGAGATGTGGTTGGAGATGTGAGTGGAAATGTAAGGAGACTGGGAAGGAGTGCTAAAGACCAATAAAGGAAGAAGGAAGTTTTCCGCTCTTGTTGTTATCCTTGTCTGGATTTGCATTGTAGATGGGGAGCAGGCTGTATGAGTGGCGGTGGGCGGAGGAGAAGAGTTCCAAGTTTCTTCGACCTCATAAATTTGATAAAAGTGACAATGCATTAGAAAACCCCAGGTACAAATATACTAACATATCCCACATTCTTTTAGCCGGTGCGTGGAGGGATGCTCAAGGAAGTGTTGTATAGCTTGGGAGACATTAACAGCTCCCAAAATCACTATCGCAGTAGTTAGGTTGGCCGCAGAATTCCAGGAAATTCATGGAGCTCAAGTACAACTGAGCTTATCGAGTTAAATCGGAGGGTGAAGAGCCCATAAAGACCTCATCCACGGAAGACCCTGTACATATATACGCACTGCGTACATTCCCTACAACTTCAATTCTCAATATATACTACTCCCTCATTTGGACACAAAAGTTCCCTTCAACTCTTTCCATTTCATTCCCTCGCCTCCCCAGCTCCCCTCGCTTTCCCATTTCCTACAACTACGCGCTCCGCTCCACACGCA
This sequence comes from Dicyrtoma fusca, assembly GCA_034695205.1. Taxonomy (NCBI): domain Eukaryota; kingdom Metazoa; phylum Arthropoda; class Collembola; order Symphypleona; family Dicyrtomidae; genus Dicyrtoma; species Dicyrtoma fusca. Next base: position 36,166 of record JAQFZC010000769.1, on the reverse strand, counting down.
AACACATCAACCGCCCTCACTTCCCATCCAAAACCGGCCTAGGGGCCTCCCAAATACCACTGGCTTTGGAGGAAAAGTGTTTGCAAAATCCCGCCATCTCTTCTTTTACACTAGAAACGTTAAAATCCACTTTTATTTCACTTATAAATGTTGGGGTCACATTTTGTACGCTTCAAAAAGTGTAACTTTAGGTATAAATTACAGTTTTTCAAAATGTTGCTAATACGTTTTGCCTTTTTTTAAACCCACGATTTCCTGTTTAACACCTTTTCATAACGTTGATTTTGTCATTTTTGAAAAAGTTTAATACAAGTTTACAAAACTTTTCAAAACTAGTGACTTGCCATTTTCCAAACATGGTACTTCATTTCTTGGCCTTTTTAATTACTAATCATTTGACCCAAAGGAGCAAGACGTCACAACTGCAAGGTCCCTGTCCGTAGAGCACAGTCCAGAGTTTAAATCTGACTCCCAGTTGTATACTGCTGTATGGCCTAACCTAGGAAAGTACACTTATTTCAATGATACTTCGCAGTTTACACACAATTCCAAAGGAATGAACGCAGTAGATGTCTGTTCATTTGCATATTCAACATGACAAATACATTTAAGTTTGCACAAGGAAATTCTCCAGCCCAATGAATAGTCAATACAAGTCTGGGACAAGTAGAAACGTACGCACCTACTACAATTCCAAAGCTCCTAGGAAAAACTGAGTAGTCAAAGCCAAAGAACTTTTTCACTTTTACTTCCACTTTCACCGATATTTTGTGCTTGGTTTACATTCCATTGCATTGAATATGCTGCGCAGTTTCTTTATTTCCCAAACTTTTTTTTAAAAAAGTTGCTCGTTTTGCAATAGAATTGCATACTGATAGCCTTTGACTACGTTGCTTTTGTCCTATGTTTCATTTATTGTCTGGGAAACCCGTACATACGTTGTACAAGCCACGCAGCTTTAAACTAGATCTCTAATGAAATCCGTTGAATTAAAGTTGTCAGTAGTATCAGTAACCGGAACATTGCGAATCAAATAAAGATAGCAAACTTATGCCTAGCGAACTTTCCGTTTGAAACAGTCAGTATATTTAACATATAAGCCTTGCTGTAGAAGATACTCTTATATTACCCAAAAGTATCTTACTTTTCTTGACGTTCTTTGTTGGTAGAAAGCACTTAATTGAAAACGCTTCAAGCACGAATTAAAAACAAAAGCTGTTTACACTACTAAAAGCATGCTGTAGAATTTCGGGAAATTTAAATCTAACAGTTTGAGACCTTTTCACTTTCATATTATTGTGTGGATGAAACAATCGCTAATGTTTACATATTACAACAGCACTGACTTTTTCTTCATCCAAATCTGGATTTTTGCTTCTGAGAATTTTTTATTTGAAAGCGATTTTGAAGTGGTAAAAGATAAGCAGTAATGTCTTTCTTGAGTCGTATGCACGTAATTAAAAGGAAACAGTAAACCCTCTGAGATTATTATAAAAATATTGTGAAATGTATACTAATTAAGTCTCTTGGCTACTGCAGTTGTGCAGCAGTTGTTGTTGGATCTAGCCTGGCAGAGTTTTTGGTTTCAGTTGGGTCCGAAAATTCGGATCCGGGCCAATCGAGCCGGGCTGAGGCTATGGCTCGGAACGAACAGGTTTGGACCAAAATAGCCCAAATCGGTTCGAAAGTTTTTAAATTTAAAAGGTCAATATTTGTCCAAAAAATTGAAAAATGAGTTGTGAGTGAAAAAAAAGAACATAAAAAACCTTAAAAGCTATGTAGTTAGTAAAAATTGTGTAACACAAGCCAAAGTAGGTAGTTCAATATTTTCAAAAACGTCAAAATTCTCAAGACGTTCAAAATTAGAGCTTTCGGTCGGACCTAAAATTTTCGAGCCGGTGCAATCATGCATTGCAGTGGCTTAATAAAGTTCTTATACATATAACCCTTGTCAAGCGAGGTTAAAGTAAGGGCAAGAGATTATTTACATATACTGTACAATGATAATTTTTCCCTTACGTAAATTAAATAATGTAACACTTGACTGGAACATCAAAAGAAACAGAAGCGAGTCTGGGGAGCTTGAGCCGAAGAAAATGTGTCATGGAAATGAGAGAGTGGAGATTAATTACGTTCTCATCCTGTCTATAAGATCTTTTGGAATGGAAATGTACACCTTCCTTGTTCTACTGAGGCGAAGGCGGACTATAAAGAGACTTGAGACATGGTCGCATTTTTCTTCATTTTTATGGTTCAGAGATCAGTACATAGAGTCAGCTGCCTCCCACTCTCCCTCCGTCTCACACAATTTTACTACCAGATTCTTTACTCTTCCGTGGCAGGCTTTCTCCCACTTATTTTCACTTAAGAAAGCCCTCTGATGATAGTACGAGAGAGTCATCAGACAGTCAGTACGAGAGTTCCCCATCATGCGACATACATGAGAGCTTATTAAAATAATAAATTGTTTTATGGACTTAGTTCTTAAGAAGGCACACTCACACACACATACACACGTATATCCCTCCAGTTGGTGACGGTAAATGCAGTCGGAAGATAGTATAAGAATAATCAATTTTAATGACTTTTCCTCCAAGAAAAAAGAACATTACTCAGTACGATTCAATCACACACACTCTGAAACACTGTAAACCTTAGGAAGGCTACATTATACTCGCAGAGAGACAGAGCCTGAAAATGAGAGTGCCTTTGGAGGAGATATTGAATTATATTTCCTTTGACGTTCGTAATGTGAGCTGAGCACGTCTTTAATTTCACATTGCACTGGCGTCATTGCTATTTTTTATATTACCATTCCACGCCAAGGGCTCTCAAAATCAGGTTTTCGAATCAGTCCATTTCACAGGAGAAAATAAACTGTGCAAAAAATTCCTTTTGTGCTGAAATTCAAGATGCAATGACGTTGGACTTTCCTGGGCTTCACTTACGTACAGTGAGGGGAAAGCAGTTTAACTCATGAACCCAAGTCAGCAGTAAAAGACTATGGGGGCACCACTACCGTAAATCAACGATTCGACCAGAAAGTCCAACTTTATATGAATACAAACACAGCTGACACTGTCTTCGGTAGCACTCTGGTAGCCTAAAGGGGGCAGTATGAATAACAAAGTTGTGCTGCCCATTTAATTTAGTGATAGCATAAAACACAAAATTGAATTAATAGTGAGAGTGATTCAAATGTTTATGACATTTACATATTATGGACGCTAGTACAATTATTTAAGAGGTGGTTTTAAATGAGTTACTACTTTCCATTGATGGTATTTTCTGAAATAACGGCTTCACAGAAACTGACTCTTCAAATATCAAAGTTTTAGCAAGAAACTATTACAACGAAAAAATAGGGTTTACATATTTTTAAGTACCTTGATTTTTTATGTCATCATTTGGGGACAATTTAGACGTAAAAGTGGGATTTTTGATTTTATCAAGCAGCAAAATAGGGCTTAACCATACTTGTAGTTTATATACTTATACATAATATCAATATACTAATACATATTTGTAATAGCGACGAATTCATAGAATAGTTTCCGGGGAAACTAATCTGAGAATTTAGGTAACCATGTTAACATGTGGGTAACTTCCCATTGAGAGGTGTGACAAGTCGCATTTACTTCAGCATGTCTTCCCGTATGTTGTTACTACCAGCAAAACTTTCTACTTCCAGAGTCTGCACTACAAAACAAATAGGAGTCAAGGCTACTGGTACACCGTAGATAATTACATCATACGCTCCAATATCGCTCTTTCTTCGGGCTGCCAGGTTACGTGAAATTCGTGAAAGGAAAGGTAACGCCGTGGAGTCTATTTATTTAGCGTAGGAAGAGACTGACAGGTACATCGGGACAGTGTATGCTTGTCTCTGCATGCAGAGCAGTCTGCATCGTCATATTATCTTCCACACACAAACAAGCTCACTCTTCCTCCTTTCCCTTTCTCTCAGCCAACCATTCACTCCTTCACTCTTTCCCTGGACGTCTCTACGGAAAAGCAGGGGAAGTGGACGACGAAATACCTTTCCCAGCCTCCTCCTCCCTTTTCATTTTTATTTCGACCATGCAAGGCTATCAACTATAACCTAATGAACAGAACGAGGTAACGAGGTAGGGCAAAGATAGATTGCGCCGTCTCATCACTGCTTTCACCGTCTCCTCTTATTGTCCTTTAATGAGCAATGGATACTAACAGTAATGAAATGGAAATACATAAAAGCGAAATAATACGGCAAAACTTTTTTCTTTTCCTATCTTTCACTGGCAAGCAGACAGAGACACAATATACAAAGAAAAACAAGTTTGAAGAATAGAAATCTATTTAAAAAAGAGAAAGCATTCTCTGTCGCTGGCCGTCTTAAAAGTTTTGCAATAACAGTTCGATGCGATACATTGAAGTTGACGGGTATGGAAACAAGGCAATTTAGTTAATAATATTACAAGGAAGCCTGGGGTTTCGTCATAATAATTTTTTGGGATAATATTTTCATATTCTCTAAAACCATGTAGTCATAACGATTTCCATCAAGGAAAATATGAGGAATTAGTTTGAGGCGTACAATGTTTTACCTTTTTAAAAAATAGAAAATGTGTAGTATTTAGAATATTTGACGTTTTTCAAAAATTTCCTAATTTAATTAGAATGACATAATATTTGCAAGGCCCCTTTGTCATTGACGCTTAAGACATTCAGAGTAACGACTGCTTTAGTTCCAATATGGAACGAGTCACGTCTCATTCAACCTGCATTACAAAAATTTCCCTGGAATTGCTGTCTTTGTAGTACAGTTTGTATAGAGCCTGTGAGCAAATCTATTATTACCTTTGCAGATTGAAAATATAATAATGAGAACCCAAAAACTCGCAATCTCCCATTCTTATTTTCCCAAAAGAAGTTTCGTACAAATAGACTCGATCCTAGGAACACATTTCTTGTTGTGTAGCATTACTTGCAACTCGGTTAATTCGTTTATTCAGAAAATAAAGGATAAAAGTAAAATTAAACATTGGAGTGGCTCAATCCAATTTCAATTCCAAGAATATATTACTCCCTAAAAAATGTAGATTTGACAAGGGCTTATGTATGGATGTAACTGCATGTAATTATTGTAGAATGTGCTCATTTATCCCTAAATTTCTAGGATGCTCTAAATCCCACTTTTACCTCGAAATCTTCTTTATGTGACAAATTAAATATCTGCGCTCTTTCCGGTTGCTCTAAGCTTCCAAGCTTACGTCTCCAAATCATTTACCTGCCAGCAACCTCTGCAAGAGCAATCATGTTGCGTTTGAAGTCCAGATTATAGATAACTCATATTCTGTAAATTCCCTTCCTTTCCACTATTCAAAATTCTCCATTATTCCCGATGTAAATGCTGTAAAGTAGGATGCATAGCGAGCCTAGCAAGTGCTTAAATGAGCCAGTGCACCCCAGTGCAGTGGCAGAGTGTGTTGAACAAACGTGTAGCTGGGCAGGTCAGGCACTCTCGCGTAGGACGATGATAAGCCTGGCTTGACTGGAAGCCGAAGCCTTGGTTTCCCCGCATGGAGCTTACGTTAGTTAGCTTTGACCGAAGACTCAAGCCAAAGCCAACTCCAGCACAGCCCATGATGTAGGTACTTATCGTTAGTGAACCCTCGCTTTCTCCCTTCCACCTTCATCTCTGACTCCAGTCTTTCACGGGAGGGAGAAGGAAATGGAAAAGCACTTAGGGAAAGTGGCTGGGCCATTCCACTGCACTGCCGAACCAGCCACGAGAGAAAGGTGGAAGCTACTCCATGTGCACTAAAGCTGTCTGGGAAGCTCGCAACGGACAGATTCCGTCTGTCCTTCTCCTTACATGGAGACTGGCTGGCCAGGACAGTGAGTAGTCAGCTCCTCTCTGTTTGCACTATTTCCAGATACAAATGTACTCTTCACCAGGGGAGCTCCAACCTACAACCAAACGACCACCGTCTGCCGTCCAACAGCCTGGCTACAAACCACCCCCACAAAGCCGAAAACACCATTTGATTCCACGGTACTTATAAATTGTGATCTGTGTGTACAGATGCGGATTAAATCGACCTTGCAAGTACATCTGCCTGTATAGAAATGGTTAATGGTACTTTAAAAATGTTCGAATGTCATCGTTTACACCTTTTAGAAACGCTAATGTCCCGTTCTGCCTTTTAAAATAGATTTTGCAAATTTTCAGAACTTAATTACAATAGTTTGCCAATTTGTACGCAAGTAAATCTAGTGATTGACTTGTTTGGGAAAGAACCCTTTCATTGTATACCGCCACATCTGTAAGGCCCCATTTTGTGTGTGCTGACAAAAGATGGAAACCCGGACCAGCATGATATACTTGAATGGTTGCAGAACAGCCGATATTAAGGAATCGAATTACGGTTCCGGTCCCAATTATTAAAAATACAAGTAAATTGGATACTATATAGAATCAACGAAGTTCAGCTTTGTCTAAAACCGTTTCATTTTTTGCTTTTGGAACCAATAACAACCGAAAACGAAGAATTTTGCGTCTGAATGCCCTGGTGGGTTTAGTACTGCAAACAATCGTTTTTTCCTCATTCTACAATATTTTCATATCAAATTTCTTATTTGCTTTTAACACTTGGACAAGAACCAAAGTCTTTAGGGCCTTGGAACGGACTTTCGGTTCCGGTTTTTCAGGTCCGTACTCCCGCTTCCGGGGGGGGGGGTTCGGCAAAGACTAATTTAGTGAAATGCGAATAGACATATGTCAACGTGGAGTCCGGAGACTGCACACCAGCTTCCGTTCTGCAGAATCTTGTGAGTCAGCAATAATACATCTGTGTACAGAATCCTTCGATGAGTTCTACCGAAGCAGTATGGAGGGTAAACTGGGTAAGTGGACTTAGTTTTCCACTGATTTCCACGGACACTGACACTCATCAGGGTTTCACCAATGAAGCTAACCGGGAGCGTGTGTAGCTCACTGATTGTTGAGAGCCGGTATGCTCTGATTTCACTGTGCATTTATTCCCTGTACTTTTTTAAGTAAAACTCTAGTTCTTAATGACGCCCTCCCTAATGCAATGCTTTGTCAGAGTACTAATTGAAAGCTCCCTAATATTTGAAAGCTAAAACAGGTTGAACATTTTAGAAAATTGACGATTTTAATTTTGGATGCGACCCATTTTACCCTTCATAGAGCAGAAGCGGTCGGTAGTGCACTTGAGTGCGTACATTCCAAGACAAGGTGGTTTACAGAGGCGAGGAACGGCGTATTATTGTCCCGCTCTAGTCCTATTATCTTCCTCTCTACAACTCTCAACGACTTTTATTTACGAATACATTCCACTGCACTCTGCATACACACTTACTAGTCAATCTCTCCTTCATACCGTCCTTACTCCCAATTTAATTCCGCTTCCACTCCCTCCATTCACAAAGGGGTCATCCACACACTGCGTGTACAAAGTTTACAAAAATGTGGCCCTCTTAAGTAGCTGTACAGCACTCGTATGCACGATCTGTATGTCTCACACCCCCCTCCCCTAAAATGTTGACGCTAAATATGCCGACCCCTTGAGGGAAATAAACCAATGCCATACATACCTCATCCACCCACTCCTGGAGGTACCTTATAGCAACGCTTTCACATGGGGATGCTCCATATGTTACGTATTCAGTTTGTGGGGTTGCACTTTGCGAGTTTGCAGAAATACAATTTGGTCACGCAAAGTTAGAGGCGTCAGAGGTACTTTTAACAGAAATTTTGCATGCGCAAGTTATGGATGACTCCTTCCTTTGGATTTTAGTTATAAGCTCACACTTTCCGGGCAACCTGTGCGAGAGCCACCGGAGACAAGTTAATCTAATCAAGCTCTTTCCTTTTCATAGTATTCCAGCCCAGCCTGGATCTTTAGAGTTGCATTTCATTCTAAAACGCGTGTGTGTGTAAACTGTGCACTGCTGTGATATCAGCAGTGCATTTAAAACAATGCCTCTTCCGTAGTACCGTAACCGTAGTAACTAGTGCAATGCTTCGAGTCACTGAATATTTATGTACCTCTATATGTGTCTTATTTCCACGGCTGTAGCAATAGTGTTATTGTCACTGCTTTTGGTGAGCTTTGGTTTTGCTTTTATTTTTTGAGTAGATGAATTGGGTGCGGAGCTAAATCTATAAAAACTGTTGACTGCGAAAAACTGTGTAAAACTGCTTACCTCCGGTTTTTATTTTGTTTCCTGTGCTACTGTCTTATGCGATGCTCTGTACTTGTACAGACCTCGCATTTCCCATTCATACATTCGACAAAGTTGTCATGACTGATTGAGCCCATTTGAATTTCAGAGTAGCACTCAATTGATTTGGACAAAGCTCTCCCAGCTCTTTTGAAAACTCAAAATTACAATTATATTTATATCCAAGTTGGTTTTATTTTTTATTTTCCCTTTATTTCACAAAGATTGAGACTGGGATATTTACAGTGAAGTCGAATTCAAAACAGAGCAGAGCACACTGCAAAATGCAATGGAATTGAGTGCGCTTATGGAGAGACGACTTATAAGTAAATTGTATTTTTATTAAATTCATCCTCAAAAATATTGTTTAGCTTATATGGAAAGGGGAATGAGATTTTCTCTTTTCTGTCGGCTGTTCCGAATGGGCTTCTCAGTTCTTCCCTTTTCCTTCGCTGAACCTCAAGAGAGAGATTTCGCTTTTCCCCAATTTTTCTGCTTCGTATGCTGGACTGAGAGAAACCAAGGGCCAAGTCCTATAATGCACCGTCACCGGTTCTCTACACATACGACTGAATACGGAACCACTAACTTGTATTCCAACCTCTCAAAATCCTCCCAAAGAGGGGCTCCATTTTATTTACCCAGTGCTGTCCTGTAAGACTGCTTCTGCCGGTCGTTAGCGGCATACAATGCACTACGAAGGAATATATTTCGCCTTCTTTGGGGAGAAAAAAAGGATGGAGGAACTGCATTGAGAGTGAAATCTCATGAAATATTGACAAATCATTTGGAACTCAACTTATTTGAGCAGCACTCTTTACAGTTTGGGGCGAACAATACATTCACTTCAGAACCAACTACGTCCACAGTCCTGGGCATGTGGGGTTGGAGGTCTGGCTGTTTGTAAAGACAATGCAAGGCAATGAAATGAAACGGAACGAAACTCTCTATTCACAAAGCTAAAATGTTTACATAAATATCGTCGGTGAAGAGGTATTGTGAGGTAAGTCCCAATAATCAACCTTTTACCTTTGTGTTTATTCAAAGTGTAAATACTATGTTTTTCCTATTTCAAAAATAGTAAAGTCAAAATAGTAGAACTTCATTTCGAAATATGTTCCGACCACTCACTTTTGCATGTGAATGCCATTTTGACGCATTTGTGAAAGCGTGAACCGAAAAACCAATATTTCACAACTGAGCAAAACGAAAAAGTAGTATTTACACTTTGTGTCAGTCCATAAGAAAATAATGAGTCGTTGGGACTTCGTTACTTCAAAATAACAGTTAGGCCAAGGCGACGCTGCTTGAAAATGCTTGTAAGCGGGACACTGACTTGCCTCAGAATGCTCCTTCAGTGACGCTCTGTAGCCTGGCACGGCATGGCCTTCAGGACTCGGAAGTTAGAGTATCCATTTACAACACAAATACAGCCGTGCAGTGGAGAAATGCAAAATGTGAATGTAAACTCGTTGCCATTGCCATGCATGGTTGAGGAGAGAAAGCGTGGGGCGAAGAAGGGAGGTGAGGATATTTTGCCATGGGAATTAGCCTTTCCAATTTTCTCTCTTTCCCTAATATTTCTGCCAGGCCCATGCCGGGCCAGGCCAGGCCCGAGAATATATATTACAGCACTACAGTACTGAACAGTACACACACGACGCTCACTTGACCGATAGACCCATGTTTTTCAATCGATACTTATTATAGTTTATTGCTTCTGCTTCAGGATAAACGGTCCTCTGCTTCCATATTTTAGACATAAACGCTACTTCCCCATGTTTAGAAATTACCTTCTACATTTAATTTTTCATTGCAGTCCACAAATATGTATCCCCGGGAAAGTTATGGACACTACTACCAACAACTTCACATACTTTATTAAGCATTTCTAGCTCCATACTTACATTACGCATGTACTCGTAGATCACTGCACTGGAAATTCGAAAGGGGGAATTTATGGTGCTTAAAATGTGCACAACAAAGTCATGTACAATTGTGATTGTTCTGCGAAACAATGGAGCAACTTGAATTTGAGTCCCATGGAACATGGCTGATTTGAGTGGAGGCAATCATTAGGAGGGAAAGTCCCAGGCCACTTCAATAAATTATATTATCACACATTCCAATAACAAAACAGCTTTCCTCAGTCAACACCACTTCTTCCTAAACTAACTTTACTTGACGTCCACACAGTCCCATCATTTAATGCATTATTTATCTATAATGACATCGTCACTCCCCCGACTAGTAGCTATTCTACTCTGTAGAGACGTATACATGTGAATAAAACCTGTACCTATAGATGTATAGACTATGAGCCCATCTCGTCATGTCAATAAATGGAATCAAAGGAAATTGATTACAATCTCAGAATCTACATTCTACACATTTGAAAACATTTAAAGTTTCCGTTGGACATGTGCACTCAAATTCAATGTTTCAATGTAGTATTGAAATTTACAGAATTCTAAGGGCACTCTGCCCAAACGAGTACGTAACCACTGGCTCCTGATGAGTGTGTACACAAGGCTATGTTAATTCCACCAACTTTAGACCCAGCACATTAATAGAGTAAATTACACTGTTTCTCTTTCCACTTCTGACACCTTGAAGGAAAGCTCCTGGTGCTGATAGAATAACGGTGAGCAGGTACAGCCCTGGAAAACGGTGAAAGCAGACTTCTCACCCACTTTCTCATGCTAATGTGAAACTCCTTCCAGGTCCAATTCCCCAATTTTCCTGGGCAAGGCTGGATGTAATGGTGCAAGTGAAGGAAACACCTCTAATTACACCTCCGTGCCCCATCCTTTCCACTCTATAATTTGGTCAAAGTCTGACATATACAGAGAGGCCGGCCAGGTGAGTGGAAGAATGTTATTTATTTTGAAGGTTGAAAGGAAGCGTCAGAAGCGTTCACACTCAGCACACGGACAAATGAATCCACGTCTTGACCATGGCATGTCTTCCTGGGATGAGCAGGGCAATGAAAGGAAAGACAGGAAATTAGGATGTCTTCTGTATGCGGTTACGTACCGTAAGGTGTAATGGGCCTTTGCTCTTTGAATTACTAGGTGCATCACTCTGTGTGGTAGGGCATATCTGACGGTCAGAATTGTGAAGCAGGTAAAAAGTTAGAATAGCGTCGGTCAAGAATCATTGGGAAGTGAGTCCACGGCCCGTCTAAAAACGCTCTGACGCAAATTCAACGCTTCTCCGAGACGTAATTCTGATGTCAGTTTGAAAAAGATCCTGTCTTCCGTGTTTCTTTGAAAAGCAGAAACACAACTTTTGGGGCACTGTTGCAAAGTGTAAATGCCACTTTCATACACTTTTTAAAAAGGGTTAATTCCGGTTTTGCTGCTTTTAAAAAGTGTAAATACCAGTATTACACATTTTATAAACAAATAAGAAGTTGACTGTGGAAATAGTTTAAATAGTAGTTTCCTTAAAAAATGTTATTTGTACTTAAAAGGTTAAAAGTGAAAATAGTAGTTTTACAGTTTTTGAAACGTGCATTTGGCATTTGTAGTAAACGTGGCATTTACGCTTTTTTTAAACAACTAGAAAGTTTATTATTGCGGGTATAGATGGAATTACGCCGACAATGAACTGACTATACTATGCTTCTTCACCGACGACATACGCTGTATCTGAAACATCTTAAGTAACAACTTGTAGCAATTACTTCGCCTGAAAAGAAATAGAAAGCTACTAAACTAAAAGTAAGAAGTCACAAAGGAGAAAGTTACATCTTGAAAGATAGCTGAGAGGACTTGACTTCAAGTAGGACACCAGAGTGAAAGCTGAAGAAAGAAAAAAGCTCATTATTTCTGTTTACGACGCCCACTACCACTAGTACTACTCTTACGGCTACTACTAACTATGAACATCCTTCAACCATGAACCAGTGAAACAGTTACATAGCTTGTGAGATAGCCGAATGCAAATGACATGTCTTAAATTATGCATTCCGACATGAAAGGAGGAGAAAGCCATGGAGAAAGGGAATACAAGAATTGGAAATCAATAAGTGTTCCAGAGTGTAGCGAAGGCTACCTTCTCTAAATGTGTGTCTTGGTCCATTTTATCTGTATTCCAAATTACACTGCGAATCTACCTTTACGCTACTTACACGGTTATAATTGGTACGGAGAGCGTCTTGTTCCGTGTCATACAAGCTTTATTCTTTGCCCGTAGCTACTAAGTACACAGCTAGCCTTGTTCCCAGCCCTTCCGCACACATTACAATTTACCTACGGAGCCCTTCCAGCTCACTACACCTTTAGATGCTGTATATCGGCGGTGAAGAAGCGTTGTATTATACGCCAAAAGTTTCCTTCGTTGAGAGTATTAGTTTGACAGTCCCAACATTCAAATTACATTTCTGTGCAAAAAGTTTAAATACTAATTTAACTCTTTTTCAAAATTAATAGAACTGGTATTTACAATTTCTAAAAAATAACAAAACTGCTATTTACACGTATTAATATTTCTAAAACTGCTATTTAGAATTTTCAAAAATAGCTACACTTTACACTTTTTTTAAAATTTATAAAATAGTTTTTTTTTTACTTCTTTATAAACACAGTTAAAAAAAGTAGACTCTTTACAAGAGTGAGAGTGTAAATATGATATTAAGAAACTGAACTTTTCCCACAATGCTTCTTCACCTACGCTACGCAATTCAATAAAAAGAAGAGGTTTTCTCTCGGGTGAAATTCCGGGGATGAAATGACTTTCCTCATTTCTCTCTATACATGTGCATACAAGGCTACACTGTTTGCTCTAATTTAGCATTTGTTCCGTGACAATCATTTACTCATTTAATCCTTGGAAGACAATGAACCAGAAATCCAATAGGAATCTAATGTAATGTAAAGTAATTTAGTGGGAGTAAAAAAAACATGGGGAAAGCACACACACATCCTGAACAGACAACTTGACTCCGTATAACTGTAGTGCATAAAATAGCAATGAATTTCTAATGAGCTGATTTGGTAATTGATGTGAACTACAATTTGTTCTGCTCTTGATCCTTGTCTGAAACTCTTGGGAAAAAATGGAAAGTTGCGTGTACTACGGTTACCACGACATAACAGCCCACCACTTACAGTTAAAAAACCCAAGTCTGTAAAACTGAAGAAAAATAATTGTAAATGGTACAAGATACAAGAATTCTAGAGAAGTTAAAGTAAGACTAACTGGGATTCATTTCAGAGGGAAAGACAGGCCATGGCCGTGAAGAAGCAACTTTCTCTCTTCGTTTTCTCGATATTTGTTTTGGGAGTAAAGTTTGATTTCATAGGAGAGTGAGTTTTCGCAATTCCAACGACTCTTTATACAGTTGCCCCTTGTTTCCATCAAGTCTCTATTGAGCTTGAGAGGAACTCAGCTAATTAATTAGGGTTAGGATTCGATTGGATCGAAGAGCTTGGAACGACTCCATTAGCAACTTAATTAACTATTTCGTCGATGGGAAAACCAAAGAAATGGATGTCATTCCAAACTCCACATTCAGCCAAGGGAAGAAACATCAAGAGATTCAAATCCAGTCACAATTACATGCTCTCAAAGAACCCTCCCTTCTTGTCATTAAGAGACGACTGCACGTACACTTGGCATTATCATAGACGTATAGAGGAACCTATACATAGCCTATATCCATTCTACACTTTTCAATAAAATGCCTAATCTTCCGGCAATAAATCGTTGTATTAATGAATGAATGAATAACTAACAATCATTCTTGACATCATTAAATTCCATAATCGTAAAGGCCCAAAAATATGCAGCTTGGGCATTTAGGCAGTTGCACAATAGATTTTACTAAATAGTTTTGTAACAATGGGATTCTTACAAAAATCCTGGCTTGTATTCCGAAAATTATTCGTCCATATTTATGAATTTATTTTTCAAGCACAATTTTATAAATATAGCCTTGAATATAATAGCAAATGTAAAGTAAAAGTCTATAATTGTATAATTAAAAATACAATAATTGTGTTATGCGTTCCATGACTTCGACATGGAAATTTTTATCTCAAGAGCTTCGTTTCATGCTTCAATGATATATTATTCTGTGTAAACAATGAAAATTCAAAGAGCTAGTAAGTCTCGATCCCACACTAATTATGGGACAAGAAAGCTCAAAATTTTCGTTATTTTGTGCTGCTCGTATAATGGTAGGACTGAATCTGAATAAGAATAGCAATAAAATGGATAATGGGAGATCTGACGGACTCGCTTAAATTAAATGAAAGACTTGAAAAAGTGATTGTTAATGTTCGTACATTCTCCTGCTGTATTGTATGAAATACATGTAGGCTTCTCATTCAAAAAGTAATTCAGTCATTTAAATAGTCGTCACCCCTTTGGACTGGAGCCTAAAAGGAGAGCCTATTGTTCCCAAATAAGAAACAAGCTCAGCAAGGAGCTACTGCCTGTAATTAATTGGTGGCTTAGAAGTCCTCAGTCCTGAGAAAATCAATACTTTCTGGCCTCAAATAGCCTCAAATGTTTCACTTTCAGTTCCAACATTACCGCATTGGCCTATCGCATAAATCTATATCATGATTTCAGTTTTACCGGATCATTAGTTACACGCACGTACATACTCGCTCAGTCCCACAGTCCACACAGTCATGCACTCAATGATCTCCATTATGACTTCCAAATCTGTCATTCCATTTACGTCTCACAGATCATATTCCACAGACGTACTCTACGATCTAATCAAAACTCACTCCCAGCCAGTCAGCGAACAACTCTACTACCGACATCACGGCGAGGCCCAACAAAATCTTGACATGAAAATCAAAAGACTCTGTTCCTTCCATCAAAACCAAAACTTTGACTTCCCGTCAACTCCCAACTTTGCATTTTAACGGGACTCCCTCCCTTCCTAACGTCATGCAACGAAGCTGCCCACGTCTGCCTTTGTAGTGTGTGCAAAGTTGAAAGGATGTATTTTGTACCTACATGCACTTTCGTTGTGTAAAACACATTTTAAAATACTCCCCTTTTTTGCTAGCACCTTCGCTGACCTTGAGAAGCAAAAAAGAGCAAACTCTGTACATAGTTATTGATAGGACCTGGTCAAGTTTTTGGTTTCGGACAGGAATGATCAGCCCCAGTTAAGGCTATTACTCTGGCCGGCTCGAACCAAAATGCCCCGATCAGGTAATATCGTTTTGACACCACTACCGACGATCTGAAGACTTACAAACAGCGCAGAACTAATTATTTTTAAAAACATTGTAAATGGCACTTCTTGCTTACTGTTGCAAGGCGGAAATGCTATATTTAATACAAGTTTCCTAAAAGGTGCACATGTAAGTTTTTTGCACTTTTTTGAAAAGTGTAAAAGCAGTTTTACTATTTTGAGAAGTGCAAATAGCAGTTGTGCTACTATTTTTTAAAATGTAAAAGCGGTATTTACACTTCTTGAAACACAGGTAAAAAAGTTGCTTGTAGGAGTTTGCGTCAAAATGTCATGAAGTTGACGTTGGACTTGAGTCACAATGCTTTTTCACCAACAATGCGACGTTCCAGTATAGTAGAGTAAAATGTAAAAACTAAATAGTGTACCCTTCCTGCAAAATTGGAGTCTCAGCTTTGGTAGAAGCAGTAGCAGTGGGAAATCAGGTAGAGAAAATCAGTCAGCCTGAATTGTACACACGACATAACAGGACATTACGCCGTCCTACTCGACATTTCCCATTCATCTGCTCCCCACCACTCCCATCTCCCATCCACACTCCAGCTCAAAGTTCAGTCTCTTTTTTTGTCACCATCCTCAGCATTCTCAGCTGGCTCTGACTTTGGCTGCCAGCAGAAGGGAAAATGTAAATGTAAAATGTAGCTTTTTCACCTCTCTCGCATAACCACTGGTGCGAGATCTTACATGATTCACAGAATAAAAGTTTTCACAATAACGCAAAGTAGTAGGAGCCTTGCAAATATCAAGTCATAAAACTTGGTGTCACACGTGTCACTTCATCAAATTAATGTACATGTTTACAAAATCCAAAACATGACACTAACGTTGCTAAACATTTTACAACGTGATACATATTGCAATTTTTCAACAAAAAAAACAAAACTGGGCATTAATGTTTCTAAAGGGTGCAAAGCATATTACATATATGGAAAATTTCAAAACGCCATTTTCGCACACAGTAACATTTGCATGGCCCCTACCTGCACTACAATAGTTGTGACAATGGGTATGCCAATCTCTGTATATGTACATAGCACTGCTCCAACTATTCCAGGAAGTTCACACTCAAAAACTTGGTTGAACGGAATCCTGGTATGGTAATCACTGTGATAAAACCAATTGAATGCTTTCCTGTTTTTGGCAAGTGTACTGTCACCGATAACCCAGCCAAGCCAAGCCAAAAGGGCATCAAGGTCTCTCTCATCTGGCAGCGATAGCATTTTATGTAGGAGTTTAGCGGCGTCACATAATATCAACAAATAATACAGACAGTGTCAGAAAAGGTCGGGCAGCACAATGAGTGCAACTCGAGAAAACTTGGAAAGTGTAAATAATAGTTGATGACTGGCACTGCCGTTGGACATAGACACACAGGGCCCAGAACATTACTCTGTGGACAACTTAAAACGAACTATAAGGCAATTGCAAAGCTGTGAATCTGAGTGCTGGGGCCTTGCAAATATCAAGTAATTGGATTTGGTTTTGGAAACTTCGTTGAGACAAGGCAATAAAATAAATACTTAAATATTGTTTTGAAAAAATGGAAAAACAAAATAATAGCGCTTTCAAATAATTTATAAATAGATTTAATCGTTTTGAAAGAGTGAAAAATAAGATGTTTACACATTTTGAAAAAGTCGTTTGTTCAACGTCGTACTTGAAATGCCCCTATGTAGATATTATTGAGTTTCTGGGTTTGGGTACGTACATACTTTGTGTGTCGTATTAATCCATTGCACTGTAGGTATGCACATAAGGGGCTACCTACACATTCTATGCAGCATTACTGTGCAGTGCATGCATGCGGGTCTGCTGGCGCCGGCAGAAAGTGGACGTTTGAGTGTCCTAGTTAAATTATGTAGAAAGTGAATTGCACGCTATCAAGCCCAACTGCATGGAAACTTTGATCTCGTCTTGTTCTGTCTTTTTCTCCTGCGACTGTGCTACGAACTTGTGCTGGTGATGAATGAAAAGCCCGGACATCTTCCATCATAAAGTTTTTAGTTTTTCAAATCTTAAATCTATTTGAGTAGCATCGTGAAAACACTAGACGCGTTCAGCTCACCTACTCAACTTTTGGTCGCATCTAATATTTCAGTAATGTGCAGACTGTCTAAATTATTCACCTCTGCCACTTCTACCCTCTCCACCTGCGTTGGTCAAACAAGCCTGAATATTTTATTTAACGTTCTTGGCTACTATATAATATTACTTCTAATGTACGACATGGACCAGCAGATATTTCATAGGAATCTTGTTGGAGACTGCCTAAGTTATCCGATTATTTTCAACTACTGACAATTACCATTCCAATCTACTTCACGAGCCCACTGACAGCCGAATCACTCATCTAAAGCACTCTGCTCCCAAAGCAAAAATAAAAAATCCAAGTCCATAATCTTAATATCTCCATAAAGTCTGTCTGTAGCTTAGCCGCAGTTTCAGAGTTCACCAACCACAAATCAACGGAAAAAAATACTTTAAAAAAATCATACTGCTGCCTTCAATTTGCAAAATCTTGGAAAATGATTGCCGAAATGCACAATTTTTAATCTAAAGATTGCTTCGGCTTAATGCTTTCAGCATTTGAAATCTCGAAAAATACAGATATTGGAAATCCATCCATCGCATATTCATTGTTGCGGAGATTTGTAATCTTTCGAAATAGGAAGCCAACCATGTGTCACAAGAGCAAGTGTAAGCTCACGTTGAACATCTGTGGGTCCTTTTTCGGAGTGTTTGGGACATGATTACTAACTTGACACTTAACATGCTCTACTTACTGCAAACACTACAATCTTCGTGTTTCCTTTCTTTCTTTTTATTTCGGATTTTTGGGACCCATAAACAATGAAGAAGAAAATTCTGCGGAAAAATAGAACTGAAAATATGTATCCTGTAGCTACGCTGCTATTGTAGAAAATTGGAGCGATATAAAATACTCTATTTTTACTTTTTATAGGACTTTGCGTAGCGTCTGCATCTACCGAATGGAACGGCAGGGTAGATGGTAGCATGATTTGTCTTTTGGTTGATGATATTGTTAAATGTTAAATGAGATTTTTAGCTACGCGGAAAGCAAGGAAATAAGTAGAAGGAAGCTTCCACGATAGCACAGATACGATATCGTTCAATTTGCTGTCAACGCATCGTCTTTCGTCCCCAACTTCCCTCGTCCCAGTTTTTTCCCATTGTCCTCGCTCGCCCCAGCACTGATACGTGCACAATGTAGAATTGTTGGATGATGACGGGCAGGCATGAAAAAGGACTGGAGTTCCATTTGAGACAAAGGGTAATATTTCCACGTCAAAACAATGAATACGTTCGCTCCCAAGAAGAATCACATGCATTTCTAGTTTCACAGATATCTTCCAAGTCCAAATTCAGAATATTGACTATCCTACCAACCTGTATAAGGAGCCTTGCAAATACCACGTTGTAGGGTGTGGGGTCGGAAAAGAGATTTAGAAAAAGGTAAAAAATAAATCCAACGTTTTAAAAGGGGTAAAAAGCGAGTAGTGAATTAAATGCAGAAATAGGACGGAGCCTTTTGAAATAGTGTAAAACATGGCATATATTGGCATTTGTTAAAACGAAGACTGATTTAAATGTTTTGAGAAGGTGTAAAAACCATAACACTAATATTTTCCAAACCACTAGACATGGTAGCAGTATCAGTAGCGGTATTTTTAAAAAGTATAAATGTATAATTATATAATACAAAAATGTATAGCATCAAAACATTGTTTATGTGTGGGCAAAAAATAGAATATCTGCGCCTCAAAAATGCAGAAATAAAAGTTTTTGCAAGAGTGCACAACACAATATTTAAACATTTAAAAATATCATATTGACACTTTTAGCGGATTCAAAAAGTGCAAAATAATTTCTAAACTTTTTGATGCATCGTAAACGACGATATTTTCACATTTGAAAAAAGTCAATTCTCTAACGTCAAACTTGAAAGACCCCAGACCACGACTATAGCATAGCCTTTATAGTCGTACTGAGAGCATCGTCAGTCTCACATTGCCTGCCTATGTCTCGCATCTAAATCCATCAACGGATATCTACGTCTTCGTCCTACCCTATCAGCAGTCTACGGGCTATAGTTACATTTCTTGAATGCCGAAATCCGATGCGTGTGTACAGCAAAATAATTTTGCACAAGACACTTTCTGCACATTTTTCAATGTGGCAGTGGCAGGCTCTAAAAAATAACAGAATGGAACGAAGAACAGTCGAAACTCGGTTCCTACGTCCCCGCCTGGTTCTGAATGTTCGACTTGTATTTTGCTACCAGCACTGGCTGTCTATGCGGGCACGTCAGTTGTAACGCCAGGCAGCGAAATATCAGACTTCGTGCCCCTAGTGGGCCGAAAAACCTACACGGTAGAGTTTGGAACGGAGTTTTGGTTATTTGAAGTAAGCGGACCTGGGAAAACGGAAGGAGGAGTGGTTTGTGCATTCTACTCATGGAACCTATCTGGAACGCATCAGGAAAAAGGTGAATTCATCTATCGTAATTGCCCACCCTTCACTATGATGGGTTTATAAGGTTTGATTATTAAGGTGAAGGTTTATTATTAGGAACGCATCATAATGATAAGTTCCAGATAGGTAGATTTATAAGTAAAGAAGCTAACCAAGGTGTATCTTAGTGTTTAAACAATCTGCAAGAAAAGGCATCTATCGTCACATTTATACATATTAAGCCATTTGCCATAACTAACCGAACGCTAAAGCGGAAGTGAGCGGAAGCGCTAGTTATCGGCGGACTCAATTCCTAGTTTTGGCGATCCATTGTTACAGAGTAGAACTGGAACACCAGCCAGGAATGCATATATCATTGCCTTTCAAGTGGATCCTATGTCGGGTCTGTATAGACACATGTGAAATGTAAAACAATCTTTACATCGATGCATCATGTGCCCGACATTTGTATTCTTTCTTTTCCAATCTGTCTCACACATCCATTGAGATTTGTAATCATAATCGCACCATTTTCCATTCAAAGGGACACGAAAGGTGTGCTCTGTGATAACTGAACCTGTGCAAGGTGGTGCGCCAATAAAAACAAATT
Source organism: Dicyrtoma fusca (assembly GCA_034695205.1). Lineage (NCBI taxonomy): Eukaryota > Metazoa > Arthropoda > Collembola > Symphypleona > Dicyrtomidae > Dicyrtoma > Dicyrtoma fusca. The sequence goes on along the minus strand of JAQFZC010000769.1, from coordinate 15,629 downwards.
CACTTGGTTTCTAATGCAAGGAACTCTGTTTGTGTCTGTAATACTAACAGCCATTTCACCTGCCACCTTCATGCCATCAGCTATTCTCATAGCAGTGCTGAAAAATAGCACCAGGTGTGCAAAAGAATTGCCCATTAGCTACGTATTTCCTCCAAAAAATTGAAAGCCACTGATTTTTATGCCCTTCTTGACAAGCTTTCGCTATTCACATACATTTAGTACATTTATGCAGCTGCGTTTGAACGATATTAGGTTGCACCGGCAACGCCGTAAACGCAGTGGCGGTTCCAGTAGTACGCCACAACAGACTGTTTTGCAAAATATCTCTGATTAGCCATCCTTAACATAACGGGTTTTTTTAAAGTTTGTAGGTATCATTGTAAACAAATAATGACTAAACCATAAAGCTAAACTCAAACTCAATTTTGTTCAAAATAAATTTCCTGTTTTGACAATGTTTTTTAAATCGATTTCAATGGATACCTACTTCTTTTCGGACAGAGAATGTTTCTAAATTGACCACTATGTCATGACCAAAACACTTTGATTCTTTTGAACATATGAATAAATGGACAACGTGGGTTGTTCTACGGGGCCTACATTCGAAATAGCGTGTCTGAAATCTCTAGAACCGCCCCTGTTTAAAGGAAACTTTCTTATCAATTCCATGCTTTCAGTCCATTCGGCATTCGATATCGATTTGCACTGGACATACATTTGTTTGTGAAGGAAATGCGCTTGGAATTCTTTGCATTCTATGCATGCAGTGCTTGGTTGTTGTGGTCGAGGCAATCCATTCGTCTAATCTACATATGTACACGTACACGGTAGCTACATTTAAGACAGACTAAGAACCAGCGAAAGGATTTCATGGGAGTCAAGAATTGACGTGGTTTCAACACTAGTGGCTGAATCTTGGCTTACAGTGGTTTTAACCGGCACTGGGTTTTTGGGATTTCTGGCTGTGGGCGTACAAGGAGCTGTCACAGAGGATTTTGTCACAATTATAAGGGATTTGGATAAATGCACTTTTCAACTTTTGGGCTTGTCCACACCGACGACAGTAGAAACAGGCTTTTAGACGACTCAAGACCGAGTGGCGAAACTATCGCTCTGTTTCAAAGAACTTCCTTCAGAAGAATGTTTAGAGACAAAGATATCTAACTGCAAGGTTATATTCTAAAGGAAAACACATGTGTTTGTGTCTTCCTGATTACATCCAATATTGTAGACTGTCATTAAAAGTTCATGTGCCCCCAAAAAATGTGTAAAACCAAAACTTGTTTACTTTTCATTCAATTTACATGCACCAGTCAGGATTCTTGAATTAAAGCCACATCCAGCCATGACTTCAGTTTTAACCAGACTTGGAAGCCAAGTTGCTTTTATTATTTCTCTGAAGGAAATCACTCAGGCCCTTGAACCCAGTGCAGTGTATATAGGTTACACCCGTCAATACTTTGAAAAGTGAAAGTATTTATCAAGTGTGTATGTGTTTCTAAGGGAACCGTTCGACTGCTTGTGGTGCTTTCACCCATCGAAAAAGTCCAATTTCAACGGTTCTGCAAAATACTGTTCTACTTGGGGTTCTTCTTGATGAACAATAGTAGCTGCTGAAGCTGAGTCGTGAGGCTACGCATGAAATCAGGGTATTCGGAGGGAAGTCAATAGAAAATCCTTGCAGAATGAAAGAATGCACACAATGGGATGTACATAGAACTGACTCAAATGGCTATACTGGACACAATGCAACGCAAGCCACAACTGTACGTATATTGTCGTTATTGTGTAGTACAAGTCCACGCATGTCCTAATAAGGAAGGACAAGTCCGACCACACTAAACTACACATAGCCGTAGAAATAAAAAGAGAAAACCTCCGCATTTTTTCGGCAATATTTATTCGCCTCGTAGAATTTATATTTATTTACATGTGCATAGCGTGGGAGTAGCAGCTTTGTGGGGTTAGTCCAGCTCCAACCTACAAGTATTGTATTCTGACACAACTCCAGCGTTCCAAGAATTTCATTTTGACGTAAGTACGTAAGTCCAAATAATCAACTTTTTACTTCAGTTTTCAAAAAGTGTAAATACCATTTTAACGATTTAAAAATCATAAAACTTGCTTTTGCACTTGCTGAAAAGTGCGGAAGATCGATATTTGCTCTTTTCAAAAGTATGAAAACTGCAATTACATTTTTCAAAAAGTATTAAAACAGATGTTTACATTTCTCAAAAAGTAGTAAAACATGTATTTACATTTTTTTAAATAAAAGAACTGCTCTTTGTACTTTTGTAAAGAACGTAAAAAGTTGATTGTTGAGACTTGGGTGGGAATTCATTGAAGCGGGAACTATACTGAGCCCAGAGTGGCTCGTCGCCCACGATATGGATGTTGATAGCGTAAGAACAATATGCAAAAACTATTGGATGGCTCCACACCACACCGGGACAATGAATTTCACATTTTAAGATAGTTTTCATTTTTACGACGAAGAAAGCATCTTCCTTCCCCCGCCTGATTTCTACATATTACGTGCATATGAACATATCTACAACCGTTGGCGAAGTATCAAACCAAAAAGGAAGGGAGAGAAGGAATGGGGCTACGGGACCGTACAAGTGGAATCCTCCAAGTTTTTTTGTCTTTTCAAGTCGTCTAACTTATCCAGGGAAGAAGCTGGAATGGTCTTCATATATTGCTTAGACTGCTTCCCCCACATAAATTACGTGTACGTAGGGAAATCTGTAACCAAAACTACATGTGCCGTTGCCATACGGACCCTCGTCTCTGTTTACAACTCGCATTCGCCTTCTCAACGGCTTTCCTCCCTTTCACGTCCCTCGCATATCGATAAAATGACAATTCATTGAGTTGAGCTTTGCCCAGTATCTTACTTCCTTTGACTTTCCTCAAACTTACAAATATAGCTGCATTCCATTCACAGACAGCACAGAAATCTCCAAGATAGAAAAGTAAGGAGGTACGCAGTATGGCATACAGGTATCTTTAAGCATTGTATAATAAATAGGCATGCTAAAGTTTATAAGGGACCGAAGGGACTAGCAAATATAACAATGTAAAAATGGTAAATAGTGCTTCGAAATGTTAGCATGTCATTTTTCCACCTTTTAGAAACGGTAATATCACGTTTAGCCATGTTTTAAACAGTAATATCATGTTTTACCTTTCAAAAAATTGATACTTAATAATTGTTAATTTTGACAAAGTGCGATATTTTTTACAATTTTTCAAAATGTTAATTTGAAAAAGTTTTTGTTTTTTTTTGAAAACGCTTAATACTATGTTTTACAACTTTTTAAATTGTGAATACCACATAGTGTCTTTTTTGAAACATGTTGACTTAATTTTTGACCTTTCTTGAAATGACTCATATGTCCCCAATCTGCATGAAGTTACGATGGAAATACGTAATAGATTACAAATCATTTAGTGCTATCTGCATGCGAAAATATTTGAAATAGTTTGGTCAAAGAACAGCAGCGGTACATTCCAGGTCAGTACTTCTTTTATTTTGCCAGACTCGAGAATCTAAGGACAAAATCTTAAGAGGATAATTCACTTGCTGCACTTCTGTCCACAATTAATTTATATGAACGTCCCACATCTACGGATATGGAAGCATTTCTTAATTTCGTAGCCGAGCTGTCGTTAAAACACATGGAATGTTCAAGCTTTTCTGTCCATTGGTTTGGACTGCAGGGTAGAAAGAGATGTCTATGTACATATGTGCAGATATGTATGAGATGCTGCTATGTAAGACATGGTAATCGCATGAGGCTGCTTGCGATAAAGTGGTAAGACGTGACTGATAGCAAACTGCAGTTTCACGTCTCCAAATTTCAATGAAAAAGAGACTGCTTAGTCTCAAGATCTTCTCTTGGTTTATTTTTTCACAAACACTTTGCCAGAGAAATCCAGTCGCCGAAGACGTACTTGAAACTGTGGAAGTGGAGCGAACGACAGTACAGTGAAAGTTAATGGGAATGCTACATGAATTGGAAATCTGTCTTATCTTCCGCCAATCTCAAATGTGCTTGTCGCATCATCGTATGTACGAACACATTATGCGGAGCCCTTATGTAAAAACACATCTTACGACAGCAGTAGGTACATATCGCCGGTGAAGAAGCATTGTGGTTAAGTCCAGACCCCCTTTAACATCATTCACAATTCCCACGCCAACGTCCAGCGAACACTTAATGTCTTTTTGACGACAGCCCAAACAAACTACTAAAGTGTAAATACGAGCTTTGCTATTTTTGAAAATCTTTGAAAAGTGAGCGAAAGATCTTATTGAAACATAACAAAGATGTCACTATCATCCAACGAGGATAGCCCAACGGACTCAATGCGCTTTCCATTATGTTGTTAACAATAGTTTATGTGTGTAGGTAGGTTATACATTTTATTAATATTAATAACAATTTTACTATTTAAAATAATGTAATTAGAGGTTTTAACGATTTTTAAAAGTGGAAATCTCGCTTTTCTACATTTTTCATTTTTCAGACCGTGGAAGTACAAATTATACTATTCTTGAACTATGCTTGAAAGTGGTAATTACACTTTTTATAAAAAGTGGATTGTTGGGGCTTAGGTCAAAATGGTATTAGGTGGACGCCGTACTTCATCCACATTGCTTCTTCATCCACGCTATGTGCCTATACATGTCTTTCCCCACCCCAAAGACCGAAACAAAAGATCTTACATCTTACTAATCGGTCCAACTTCCATCCCCAGTACAAAGGAAAGCCCGAAGATTTATTGTAAATAGTTGTGTGCAAGTCTGCTGCAGAATTATTATCTCTTTCAAAAATTCCAACTTATCTTAGAAGACAGAAGCACTGCTGACGTAGTCTAGTAATTAACAGATAGTGTGCGCAAATAGGCGAGAGTTCATCATCGTCTTACCTTTGTTCCTCAATAGAATAAATATACTGGCTGCCGAAATCTCTGGTTCTGTCTAGTCTTGTGATTAACTTTTAGCAGAAAAACGTCTCCATGAAGGCGGAGGGAAATCCTGAAAAACAGAGACAAATACAAAAATTTATAAAAATATTAAATTATTTTATTTTTGATATTTTACTTAGTTTAATGGAATCCTACAATCCCAGCCCAAATGATGGGCAACCCTTTTTGTACTCTGCACAGCCGGAGCTACAAGTTCCTCTCCGCTGGGAATTCTGCTGTCCACTTCACACATGATTTTATTTACTACAGTAGTCACATATCTCACGATCAGTAGGTTGCTTAATGGAGAGTGACAAGTGATCTGCGGCTACCTTCCCCAGGTTCTACATCTACTGGATTATGACGGGAATGTCTTCATTTTTGAAATGTCTGTCATTTCCACTCTCAGTTCTATATCAAACTGGCTCACAGATCCTTTGGAGCTATACACAAGTTAACTTATGGTTAGGTATATACTAGAGTGCGTTAAGCCAACGTCCAATGCCTCCACATCTCCCGTAACCACCGTCAGAATACAAATAAAATAACCAAAGTACTCACTGTCACTTCCACTGCCACCACCAACGACCAGTATTGGCACTAGAACACGTATTTCAAGTATAAGAAGTATAATAATACTTCCAAGTACTGTGTCATAGAGATGACTCTTTTAAAGGTTTAAATACCAAGTTTTACACTCTTTCAAAAGGTTTTAAATCCATTATTGCAATTTTTTAATATGCTTACTCTATTCCATTAACGCCTTTTCAACTCTTGAAACGATGTTTGCATTTTCTGAAAATGTCGTACACTTTTTGAAAAACAATTTTTTCATTTTTTGATGGTGCTAAAAACGTTTATATGTATTTTTGCATTTCTTCAGCATGCCACCATAATGTTTTTCCAAGATTTTTTCAAAAAGTTTAAATTATTTTCCTTTTTTTGTAAGTGTGTAAATACCACCTTTTACACTCGTTCAAAAAGAAGAAATCCATGTCTTATTTTTGTGAAAACGTTAATACGATGTTTCATTACACTTTTTCAATCCATTTGGTATTTTTGCCTCTTTTAAAGCCAGTTTTCCAATCAAAATACTATAAAGTGATATTGGCGAGCCTCATTGTGTATTTATAATAGTAGGAGTAGGACACCGCTCAAGTTCCTGTGGAGGGAAGCCCTACAGACACTGGGAATACCTATAGGGAAAAAATAATAATTTTCATCATTCTCTCTCTTCTCGTGCAGTAATGTACTCCGGAGCCTTCAATATATTTATAATGTGCTCCTAGAATGTAATATATACCGCATTTGCTAGGATTCAAAGATATGTTCTGGTTTTGGTAATAGGTTTCATGCAATTTAATAGCAGACAGACGAGACGAGATCAAACGAAAATTCCCTTTTAGCCGTGCGCTCACTCACTCATGCTCTCGAGTGCTGCTGCTGAGCCTCCTACTGGCCTGGACGTCTTTTAATCAGGAAGTGTATTTCCCTCTCCTTCCCTCTGCTACTCACATCAATTATAGCTTTGTCCATAAAAGTTTCAAATTTCACCAAAATACTTTCGCTTTAAGCTTTTAAATCGAAAATCAAAAATAGAAAAAGCCCGTTCCCAACTATTTGTAATTGTGCGCTCTTGTTTACTGAATCTTGTAGAGTCTACACAACTATTTCAAAGACTGCCTGGAAGTATTTGTTTCTATTTTCAAAGGTATTTGCTAGATGTAACTAAAATAGCAAATAGCCAATTAAATGTAAACGTCCATGTTATTGGTTACTGAAGTGAATAAAAGTTGACAACGTTACTAAATTTATTGCCCATGCCTTCCTGTCCACTTCGGTCCTATGCACTCTACAGTCAGACATTGATTATTGTCATTGTGGACACATGGTGCGGACTGAGCCAACGGGAAATAAATAAGGAACTTTCCAACTATGATGTCACAGAAGTGTTTTCAGAATGAGTAAATAATGTGTTTAGTCCTTTTTCAAATGGCTAAAATAGTAATTTGCCCTTTTTATAAAAGCTAAATCTCGAGTAACCGATTTGAACTTTTTTGAATTTATTGTTTTACGCTTTTTCTCAAAATGCTTCATTATTGATTTACAAACACTGTTGAAAATGAAAAACGCGTAAAAGTGTTCAAATACGCAACTATTTTCTCTTTTGAAAAAGGCTAAGTGGCTGTTTTGCACCTTTTCCAAATGCTGAATGACTGATTGGAATTTCAAAGGAGCCGCTCCTTTTGAAAGAGCTTCTTATGCTTTTTAACCCAAATTGTTCGAAGTCATATTTGCAAGGCTTCTAAGTTCCACAGAAGAATTTATACAGCAATCACAAGAAAGACTGGAAATGGCTTCACATCAAAGCTAAATTAAATTATGAACCATACAGGATCAAGGTATTTACGGTGCAAAAGTGATTGGGATTGTAGATTGTACTCTAAAAACATGTAACTGATTTAACTGGATACTTGCTTAATTTGTATCAAATTACATACTTCTAACATTCCATTGAAAAATCTTCTTTGGAAATTCAATTCTTGTTAATGTTACACATTAAAATAAAGTATAAATTCGGAATATTTTTGTAAAGTATCCACGTAAGTCAGTGTGGTAACGTGGTTCTGTCTCTGATCGATTTTAATATTATTTCCTAAAAACTGTGTGGAAATTAATTGCTTGGTTTGCAGAGAAATTTTTGAGTAACTGGAATCCAATACAAGTTGGTTACATCTACTTCTGTACTGTCCGCAGATAAATACTCTGATGGCCCTGCACTATCGTCTCTGGCCAAACGTATGTGTAGGCGTAAATGTGAGGCTGAAGCTTGGGTTTCATTTCCGTTCGGAATTGAGAAAATCCCAGGCATTGAAAGGATCCTGAAGAGTGGTTTTGAGGGAATGAAAGTGAGGTGAATTAAATCAAAAGCAGTGACAGTTGCCTACGCAATAATGGCAATGAGATTATACCGGCTGGGAGATAAATCTGGTATCAGTAGTGTGCTTTTGATGCCCAAGATAATCTTACCCCTACCGTCCATGCACAGTCCTACACTTATACGTCGTCAGTGAAGAAACAACAATCAACTTTTGATCCGAGATTACAAGAATTATAAATCCCATTTGCACATGTGTTTGAAAACGTTTAAATGCCAGTTTCAATATTTTTGAAACGTGTAAATAGCAGTTTCATTATCTTTGAGACGTGTAAATGGTAGTTTTGCTGTTTTAGAAAAGTGTTACAGTGGTATTTACATGTTTTATGAACACAACTATGCAAAACGTTGATTGTTGGGACTTATACCAAAATGATATTAAGGGGACCTTAGACTGGCCTGGCGGTAAAAAGCTTCTGCATGCAGGACAGAAAAAGTCGCTTGAGAAGCAAAATGGGTTCGACCCAATTCTAGCTGAAAGCAGTGTTTTTATTTGTCTTTGCGTATGTCCCATTTTGCTTCTTAATGGAGGACTTTGCAGTGCACAGATTGGAATGGAGGTACAAGTACAACCCGAGGACAGGTACTTTGTCTCCTATGCTCACTGAGGGGAATTGGGCCACTTCACATCTCTACATCTGCTGATTCAGAAGCACAATCTCTCTCCATCCAACCACCTTTCAAAGTCTGCCCACCAAAATCCCAGATTCCGTCCCAATACCAACACAGAGCCCGTACGATCGCCGAAGCATCTGTATTAATGGTTATTCCCTCGTCCACTTCCCCTTTCTCCTCCACCCAACAACATCAGCAGCACTGCAATGTACATGCCGAGTAGAGAAAGCACTCTTGATGGAGATACTCTTTCTCTATATCTCCATGCATCCCCTTCAGTGCAGTTCAAATTACACTCCAATTACATAATACGCATGTATGTAGATGCTACTGCCACAACGTAGGGCCACAACGTAGGGCCACCGCTAATACCAGGATAACCATTACTTTTAGTCATTAAGGAAAACCTCGTGAGTGTATATTCTCATTAAGAGCCTATTGGCTCTGTGATCTGGGCCAATTTCTTACATTAAATGGCGATATTGCACAGGCAAACGTAAATAACTTGTACTGCTAGTATAAAGAGCCTTTTTCTAATATAATCCAAATTATTTCCGGTTTATTAGAACTGCAATTGTTCAATCTTAACAGGAGATCCTGTATTAATAAAAGCTGTAATCAAATAAATCGTCCCTAAAATACACAGAAGCAAAATCTGGTAAATGTAGACGGGAAAAATGCATTTCTGCTTCTAATAACATAACAAATCAATGCTGAAAATAGTTTCTATAATTAAAGTAATTCTAGTGCAATTGAAAACGACAGGATTTGGAATCTTTCGATTAAAAGCTCTTGAATCAAATACTGAATGTTTGAATGATTGAGCTGAATTTAAATTGCTTTGGAAATATTCCTATAAATATTAAACACGCGTGAAGTACGTTAAACATTGGCGTTTTACTATTTTTTAACTGCTGGGTTTGGTAGTCCGGGGTGTGACCTGCCTTACAGAATTGTGTATCCGTTATGAATGAAGGAGGCGACTGTGATTCTATGTTCTGCAAAGTAAGTGCATGGGAAGTTAGTGAGGGAGATGTGGCATAAGTAGGGAAATTGTGGACCCAATCTCGAGCAGGTAACATGCGAATTTAATTGCATGAATAAAACCGCGTGACAAGACTTTCCATCCTCCAACTTTTAGTGCACAGAGTTCAATTCACATTTCACATCTTCTGCGTAAAACACACTCACTACTCTGCCTACATTTTAATATTTTAAACGTGAAATTTATGTTATCACTGCGGTTGCGGTTAATACGGCAGTCTGTCCTAAGAATTTGAAATGAGGACAGTAGATTTATGTATGTATATATAAGGTGTGCACCCTCATAAACTGCAATGGCTGTAACGGACCTTACAGCTTCCAAAAACTAGTGCAGGTGGAACGCTTCTACGTTTGACGTTGCAAGCATCGATTTTGCACAACTTTGTTGGTGATAACAATGGAACATATTTCGCATTACGAACCACCTTCAAGTTTTGATTTTTAAAATGAGGATATGATTATCACTGCAAGCAATTATTTTATAAAGAATTACGTCCGTTCAAATCCAAAGCCAAACGAAATTAAAGTGCACTCGTTGAATAAAAAAAATCACACATGCAGCTCTAATTAGTAAGGCTATGCACGCATCCTGGGTAAGTCCGAACTCTGCTTAAAAGCATTGGGATGCAAGTCCCAATAAACAACATTTTATCCAATTGTTCCCAATAAGTGTAAATAGGTTCCCCGAAAAAGTGTAAATTTTACTTGTACGTCTGCTTGAAAATAAAGGAAATAAAAGTAGTAACACAACCTCTGCTCAAAAGCTGGTTCTTGGAACTTACGTCAACACGAAAGCAAGGAGTTGCTGGACTTCCTCACAATGCTTTGAGTGGGCTTGTTTGAATCTTTAGGGCAGGGAGCTGCAAGTAGCAGACTGTTGGACTGCACTGTTGCCACTCCATGGCTCAGTCCACTACTGATCCGTTCCCCACTAATTAGATTAATTTTAATTTAGGAATTTTTGCTATCAGTGCGAAGGGGACTGGACTTAGCCAGTGCAATGATTCTTCTCCGAAGTAACGTCAATGTCTGTACACTTGTAAATTATTCAAATCGGTTAGCAATTTTAACTTCCGTATAGTGCAATCTCTGTAGCGTTGTATGCATATGCCTATAAATAATGAGGATGGAAAAATGTAACTTATTTACTCGACTACGACCACATTGGGGATTGGAAATCCAGGAATCCGGGTTCCTCAATCTATAGGACTGTAGACTGCACTAACATGGCAGCAGAGAGCCGTGTCACTCATTCTCATTATTTAAAATTGGCATGCCAGCTCCGCAGCGGAGGATGAAATGAGAGAGAAACCTTGCAAATTCCCCAGCCACTCTCCCAGTCGCGCTTTCACTCAATTCAACTCCCGTCTCCGCCGATTTACTAATGAATATTCATTAATTGGAATTTTATTATGCTTCCACTGAGTCCGTGTAATTAATTAAAGATTAATATTTACCTAGCTGCTCAAACCCACCAGCCCACCCTCCCATTGTCAGTGGCTCCAGCCCTCGCTCCTTCCAAAGCAGGCTACATGAGCCCCCTCCAAACACAACATTACATACGCCACTGGAGGTACAATAACACAAACACTGAATATTATTGTTCCCAATTATCAACTTGCTTCTGGACCGATTAATTCTTATCCGAGTCTCCATCAATGGCGATACACACAGGTGACTGCTTTCACATTGTCACTATAGACAGACAGAGAGCCAAAATCTACCGGATTATATGTACTTACGTATGTAGAAACGCTATAATTAAATTAGGAGCCGCGCAAATTTGAAGTCACAGGAATTGGGTTTGAAAAAGGCAAAGCCCATTTTAATAATGTGTTGAAAAGTGCAGACACATAGATTTTAAAATTGCCGTTGTTTGAAAAATAGTAAAACAATAACTATTGGCACTTTTTAAAAACATAATAATGGAGTAAAACTTTTATTTTTTAAATTTAAAACATTTTAAGATTGATTAATCTAGTTCTTTTGATGTTCATGAGATACAAATTACGTGCGTTTTCGCATTGTTAAAATAAGACCAAAACAGCTAATATACCTACGTAGGTAATTACTAATGGTCATCTACGTAGTTTGGAATATGAATATTGGCGTAAATTGCCACAAAAAAGCCTATAGGCTTTATTCGATTCCACAAGTGTCCTCAAGCACGAATCTGGTCACATTGTCTGTTTCCCAATGTCCCTGGCACTTAATTGTTAGATGGAATTTTTTAAAAATCGCCATTTCTAAACAAAAAGTCTGAAATGTATCCCGAGTCCATTTGGCTATCCTCGAGGAAGTTCAGTGTCAACTTTGTGTTTAAGCCATAGCATTAGCACATCCAGAAAATGGGAAAATAGATTTAATCATTTCCAGAGTGTAAAAGACAGTATTTCCACTTGCATTTCGAAAAGGTAATTTCTACAACGTCGCACTAGAAAAGCCAATAAGTACTCCAGGACACATATATGGAGTGCGATAAAATAAAATACATCCGAAGTTTGCCATCGAAATTCCTGTTGTGTACATATTTAGCAGTAATTGGATGAAGGAATATTGAAATGTACTTGTAGATTTTAGCGGAGAACTTCATTTCCCCATCTCAGAGTACTCGACTCAAGGCCGGTGGTAATTCCGCGGCTCCCTCTAAGCCGTTAGCTCCTGGGCAAGTTTAGGAAACTTAAGTATAATTACAAAGATTTGAAGGTAACTCATTTGCATTAATTGCGGACAAAGATAATTTAATTACCGGATTTGGTTTCATAGAGTTTGCTGTGCTTGGCTGTTTACGTGAGCTGAGATGGGGCAGTGTTGCCCAGACTGAGCCGCACTAAACCCGTAAATAACGCTTCGTCACTAAATGAATATAAACTAGCCTTAATTTATTGACTTACTTCGCAATGCAATATCAGAGAGCCAGAGCCAATGGCAAGAGACGCATGCACTCCCTCCACTGCTCCTCCACCGCGGATAAAATTTAGCATAAATTTAATTAATGTAAATAAATCTTGTTTTGCATTTTCCTTTATATTATCACCCTGCAACTGCCACTCGAGTAGCTCTACACGCAGAAGTAATGACAGTAGTGCTTATGTATGGCCCATTCATATTTTCTGCTTATCGTTAGTGTAGCGGAGCGGTAAAGAGGAAAACATGGGATTTGTAATTCCTGCTCCTTTACTTCCAAGAATTTGCAAAATCAAAATCAACGCATGAGAAGAAGCCGTGGCCTTCAACGAATCGTCGTGCCAGCAGAATTTAAGTGGAGTCGTGCGAATATTTTCTCAGACCCAGCACAGGCAGGGGCCTTCCAAATGTCACACCGTCAACATTGTTAAGATTCTCTATAATGATGCATAATGTTTTGAAAACGTATACCTGGCTTGTTTTACGCCTTTTAGATATGTTTGTGTTTAGTTTTGCATTTTTAGAAAAAATGCAATTTCGTGTTTTACAATTTCTTTAAAAATTTAATATCACATGTATCGTATTTAATATTTTTTCAAAATGTTACGTCTATGTTGTGCCTTTTAAAAAAACAAATAAATGGTACCTGTTTGTGTTTATTTTTACACATTTAGGAAATGCTATTATCGTGTTTTGGTCCTTATAAAAATTGTAATATTCGTCGACCTTAGGAATGTTACTGTCATGTTTTGTCTGCTTTAAAAAACGCGGTATTTTAACGGTATTGGGTTTTTATTGTGAAAAAGTGTAAGTTCATGTTTTACATCTTTCAGAAAACCAGCGATCACCTTTTGCCATTTTTAAAATCTAAAAATGATTGTTTTGACCTTTTCGAAAAGTTTGATACAGGATTGTATGCCGTCAAATTTGCAAGCCCCTAATTATTATGCACTAAAAGGCACTACAATGCAACTTCTTATTGCTCTAACTATGCCAAGCCTATACTGTGTGCATGGATTTATGACTGTATCTACCGTCCCACGAGTGCTTGAGACCAGAGCAGGGCGACTATACTGCACTCTCGCCGAATTCTCTTTCTGCTTCTTACTGTGCGAGACTAGTTCGATGTCACAAATGAAGCAGCTCGCCATAACTGCATCCGAATGAGGAAATTCTGTACACTTTCCTAAGAATAATTGCTCCCGTAAAGATAAGTATTACATCATCTCTGCCTCAGAGTCCTCAACTTCATGAAACGCGGAAAGTGTGGAGATAGTTTTTGGTTTGGGAATTTGCCGACAACTCATACTCCAAAGTGCAAAAGTACCTTCGTAAGTTAGTTTCCACCCAAAATTATATTTTTGCGGTGAGTCCAAATATAAATGCTACACACTCCTTCGCACAGTCTCAGTTTTGAGCTTAAATCCCGACGTGTTTAAGAAGACGTCGGAAAGATCTGTGAAGAGAAAATAGAAAATAAATTTGACTGTGGTGAGCAGTGAATGGGAAGAAGTGCCGACAAGAGACGGAGTCTACTACTGTGGTACGGAGACAGAGAATGGAAATCATTGTAGCATCTTCCCCGGCGAATTAACACTTGGAAGCAATCCTTCAATTCCAAAATCCTTCTGCTGACTCACATAAAGACGACCAGTTGTGCCCTTGTCCATTGCTACCTACTAACCTTTTACAACCTCACCATCCACTTCCACATTCTCTTCTTGTCTCATTCTGCATCTTTCTAACTGCATTTCTGTTTAGACGGAGGAAAGCGCTTCCGAGGTTCAACACACGAGTACAAATGTGCACTGATATGCATAAATCGGAAGGAAACCTTTTTTGGTGAGAAATAACTGTACAGTGTATACTTGCTTAGATATACAATTTTATTACCCATTTCCATAGTTTATTATGCTGGCGCATTTGTTGTGTGAGTGCATAATATGAGTACGTTGATTAAAGCTCAAATGATATAAATGGACAATTTTACTTCCTTTTCAAACTTCCGCAGTTGTATTTATTTAATATTGTCTTTATTGAACTGACTAGAGAGAGAGACGCTGGGAGCCTTGCGAATATGACGTCATGCCTTTTGGGATCGGATGGGGAAAAGTCCTTCCAAACGCGGGTTTTTGAAAAATGCATAAATGTGATATTGGCGTTTTTGAAAGTGCATAAATGTGCTCCATATATAAATATTAAAAATACATGAATATCAAATGTACGTTTCGGAAAATGGGTATACGGAATACATTTAGTTTGAAAACTGCCAAACTGTGATCGCTACCTTTTGAAAAACGAAAAAACGGGATATGAGCATTATCCAGAACAGCAACCAATGATATTTCCACTTTAAAAAGTCAAAACATAGACACTATAGAGATTTGTAAAAACCCGTGTCTGTATTGTCATGTATGAGATCGCCCTGGGGATGGAAAGTTCGGACCCATAATTTCAACAGAGTCGAGTCTGAAAGGGAAGTAATGCGTCCATGTAGAACATTACAAACTTGCCATGTATTTGAACTCTTGGCTGTCGGTGTCTGCATGGACATTAACAACCATTGGTTATGTAAGTAAATAAGGTGATGCATAAAAACGAGCTCTGCAATTATAATTACGAGGCTCAAGTGTCTCAGGCAGTTATAATTACTGTGTGTCTTACGTAGTGCATAGCTGCTTATTGTGCTTATCGTATGGGAGTTTGGTGCCTGCTTACATAAGCATGCCTTTCCATCTTCCATCTCCCAAGTTCGCCGACAGAAAATAATTTGAAAAGACAGAATGTCTGGAAGCCGAAGATATGAGCGCTGATGGTCATGTGTGTCTTTCCATTCGCTTTCCTACAGGAACTGAGCATCTGTTCTGGGCCGAGAAGACTTCGTCGGGATCCCTCACACCCTTTGCATGCATAATACACACTATTGTTTCAGCCCAACGTACCGTCAACACTATCACTGTCCCTACTGCATTACATCCACAACTGCAGACTAGAGTTATACACTTGCTAATCGAACCCATACACCATTACAGAGGACAGAGAAGTAAACTCCCGACACCAACTGCCAGCTCACCAGCAATTTATATAGCTTTCAACTTATCACTTTTAATACAGATCCATTACTTAAAGAAAGATCGACACAAAATACTCT
>JAQFZC010000768.1:0-40834 GCA_034695205.1 Dicyrtoma fusca | reverse complement strand
GTAGGCACATACACAAGACACACTCCAGTACACCGTACCGTACTTCTCTGATTAGTAGTAGCGGTAGCTCAGCTCATGGTCACCAAGTTGACGGTGTTTTACCGATTAGAAAATAAAAATAAAGAAAAACTGGGTCATAATCAAAATCAAAGATGCACGGTATAATTTTACGGTAAAAGCTTTACAGCTGAAATGAGGATAGGTACTTTCACTTACCTTTTAAAACATTTTTGAAACTTTCGGTAATCCCCGCTCCCCCAATGCAATGACGCTCGTTGGAGGGGGGGGGGGAAGAACGTTTATTAATTTAAACCAAGTGGTTGTTTAAACCGGAAACAAACTGAACCCCTGAATCCTGAATCAACCCCAACCACAAGGTTTTCCCTTCACAGCCATAATAATTGGTGGAAAGCAGAGATAATTAAAGCATCCCAAATATTATTTCTGTGCTCTGAAAAGCTTCCTTTCATCCTTACAGACCCGGTTTAATATTCATATTTTTATATACCTACCACCCCGTGTTAATATGATAAAGCTTAGAGATTCTTCCACACACTGCTCAGTAATAAGTAAATGAAAAACCAAAACCAAAACTATCCAAGGCCAACATAATAAGACAGACTTTGTTTTTCTCCGGCCCAAAGAAGCATCCTTGATTTGAAAAGCTTTACTGTTTCCAATTCCTACCATCCTTTAAAATACACTACACAGCTCTGCTCTGCTCTACCATGAGTACAGCAACGGGAACGGGAATAATGCCCATTCAGAGCCAAGAGTGTAAAAGCATAAAAGCAGAGAGAGATCTCAAGGAAGAAATAACATTGAGCAAGTAAATTTTTCCTGGTGGTAAAGGAAACTTCCGGCCCGCTTTTGTGCAGATGAATAAGAAAAACACCGGAGACTGACTCGATCCTCACTCTGCCACTCTGGCACTCTGGACCCTGCTATCATGCTAATGGATGAAGGGCGGCTCTTTATACTGATGCAACCCCCGGCTCCGGTCCCGGTTCAACTACAGTACAGAGTCACTACAACAATTTAACCTTTTCGAAACGGTACTGTATCTAGTTTTACATCGTTCTGAAAGTGCTAATATCTTGTTTTGACCTTTTTGAAAGTGTTAATTTCTTGTTTTGTCTTTTTGAAAGTGTTAATTTCTTGTTTTGACCTTTTTGAAAGTGTTAGTATCTTGTTTTGACCTTTTTGAAATTATTAATATCTTGTTTTGACCTTTTTGAAAGTGTTAATTTCTTGTTTTAAGTCTTTTTGAAAATGTTAGTATCCTGTTTTGACCTTTTTGAAATTATTAATTTCTTGTTTTGACCTTTTTGAAAGCGTTACTTTCTTGTTTTGCATCTTTTTGAAAATGATAGTATCTAGTTTTGACCTTTTTGAAAGTCTTAGTTACTGGTTTTGAATGCTTTTGAAAATGTTAATTTCTACTTTTGACTGTTTTGAAAAAGTTAATTCCCAGAAAAAACACTTGTAATGCTTTCTTTCCATGGTCTCCCAGTTGCGAGTAGGTTAAACTGTAGACTTTAGCAAAACTTGTAAGTCCTATAGTAAACCTACAGATTAAAAATCAAGGTATTAGTAAAGTTTAAGTACAACTTTCCTTGCTACAAACTACGTAGGTAAATACACACACATTTTAACTACTGTTGAAGCTAAAGCTAAACCTACTCTTAGCTAATCTACCTTCCTGCATCCATAGTACAGCTATAGCTATAGGTAGCTATAGGGTATAGGGATTCCAGCTCTGGAAGGAAAGTCAAAAGTTTGTTATTTCTATTTGATTCCTTCGACTTCAACTCTCCAAAATTACAGACACATTACAATCCTAATGGCCTCACATTTTATATGCATAGGAACTGGGAACTTGTAGGAAGCTTACGATCAGCAGCACGCGCTGTTAAATACAAAGTGGAAGCCAATCCCAATCCTATGTATGTACATACTGTATGTAATCCAATGTAATTACGTCATGAAAGACATACCTACGCTTTAGCAAAATGCGTGGAATTAATGACTCAAGTGTCAGCATGTGCTAATGTCACAAGTACTAATGCCCTCCTTAAGACTGCTGAGCCTCAGCTTTAACTTCAGCTTTGACTTAAAAAACACGAATGAATGAACCCCGTTGTTCCTGACTGGTGCTTTCGAATTCGAATGGACATAATACAGATACGACGGCTTTTCTCTCTGCTTGCAAGGCTACAGGAAGGAAACGAACCGGATGTAGGTGATAGTTATGGTTGCACACGTCAGTGCATTTGACAGACGTATGTATATAGGGGCCATTATATCTTTAACGAACACTAATTGTACCAAAGATAAGCCCGCTGTCATACTACTGGTCTTTTTATTTGCAATTCTGGAAAAATTGCCCTAGTTGGTAAGCTTAGGCATTAGGCAGTGCACTGTCCATAGATCTGGGAGTTTTGAGTGAAACTGATCGTGAGACCTAGAGACCGAGAATACCTATGAAGACTGATAACCATACCCTTCTTTCATTTTTTTAATTCATTTCATTCATTTACGTGGGTAGTTTGTATCCTGAATCTAGAATCTCAATGAGATACCACTATCACTCCACTGCACTTTTGTGAACCACCCATTTTATGTACCCTTTTGCCTTGCATTTTAAAATTCAATTTGAAATTTGTAATTCCTTAGTTTGGTTATGATATGGGCAGAGTACAGACTCATTTACTTTCCGATACTAGTACATACACATATTTCTAGATCCGTATTTTATTGGCTTCACGGTGCACATAACTCCTGCCAAATACGGCAACACATTAGCTGGGCTATCATCATGTGGAATATTTAACTCAGCGAGTGGGTTCTGCAACTATACACATGGATCGTAGGAGACTTTCAAGTATGACTTCATAGAACAACAGGGTTTTTTTAAATGCAAAAATGCCACATTTTTCTCTTGTGTGAAATTTTATTTGAGTGTTTGAATCTTTCGAAAATGGGTAGATTTTGTTTCTGCTTTTTTTAAAAGCAGAAACAAAGTTTCAGTAAAGTTTAATTAGTTGACTTAATTCTGATGAAGTCATTTTTGGAAGGCCCCTTCCAAATACATCATGGAAAGTTAGAACTAGCGTTTTAGCGTTAGCATTTACATTAACATTTGAAATAATTATGCACATTTGTGATGTACATACATAGGTACTTGCATGGTTAGTGTGTATACGGCTCATACGCGTAGCAGCTCTTGATTGTTGATATGACTTGGCCCTTGGTTGGACGATAAATGCTTACTCACTGCAATAATGATTAGGATTACGATTATTGTAAATGCTTCACGGCATCTCCATTTTCTACAAAATGTTCCTCTCTTAATGGTCTACATCCTTATGTCAATGGGCCTTTGGGTTTTTGAGATTGCTAAGTAGTTCGGCTTCTGCTCGCCTTTGATACACATTTTTGATACGACATTTATTTACTCTTTTGGTCCAATTCCAATTTCTCTTAGCTTCTTAGCATAAAATATGTAGGCACTTATAATTTGTCTATTGTCTAATCTCTTCACTATGCACAAACATGAGAGAGGCAGTTCAACTTTATTTTACTGAATGTTTAATTGCGCCACTCATCCTAAGAACTCGAGATTCGCATCTTTTCAGGTTTTCATTGTAATGAGCACCGTACGAATGCTTTTCCCAATGCAGTAGGTAGATCATACAAATCTAGAATCTCGTATGTACAGCAATAATACTTTGCTAATGACTGACTGCCTGCATTTAAAAGTTTAGGCATCAGCTCAATGTTGATTACCGTCATGCCTTGAGCCGGCTCACGATAGCCATAATTAGGAAAGGAAATCAATACTACTTACCATCCCATTCAGTCATTCAATTCAAATAAAAATCAAATCGATGCCACACAAGTTGTTGACTTAAATCCAAGCTAATTAAGGAAGTCTATAAAAGCTTAAAACTTTCCAAATTAAATCAAATCCAAGTTCATCAAATCAATGAGGCAATAAAAATAATTGCCAGTAGAGCAGTAGTTTATATTCCACGTTGGAGAAATTTTTAAAACGGTAAAATCCATCAGTAACTATTACTAGGTTACTGCAGCTAACAGTATTGATCATTACTACTATACTGGTACGAAGTTCGAAGAGGATTTTTGATGAAAGAAGGAAGATTAAAATCCAATGAAGCCCAGATTTTAAGACCGGCATTAACATAAGAATTCATTGATATTGATTCTTGAATGTTTGAGATCCACACGAAATGTCCAATCATGTCATGTCAGTAATAATTTGAACTGTTAAACTGTTACTGCTTGTATGTTAAGTGGGACTGGGCCCCTCAAAATTCCCTCAAGGCACTTCCATATATTTTCATCCTTAATTACTATGGAAATTCTGCTTACATATGTACATATTATAATATGTAGTCTTTGCAATGGTATAGATTTGGACTTTGACTTCATCTTTAGATTCGTCTGGTGTTCTTCTCTCAAGTTTTATTTGAGTGTGCTCAAAACGTAAAGAAAATACAATGAAGGGATAAATTCAAATTCAAAAGTATGCATGAACGGATACGAAAGCTAAATAAAGAAAAGCCAATAGAGCCAAAGGAAAGATGAAGGAAGGAAGGGTACTAGAGGGAAGATCTCTTGAATTTGAGAGTTTCATGGTGGTCCCAACACCTCCATGTGTGAACTTAGCTCAACTCCATAATTTATGACGATTCCTTTTCATGACCTTTAAGTATAGCCTGCTAGCACAACATGGAAATTATAGCATATCGCTGTTTAAGATGCAAAATGACACGCATTCAATAAGCTTGAAATAGGGCATATTTCCCATTTTTCTTAACGTGTTGCTTGAAGGGGCTCTGTAGTAGTGTGTAAAAACTAATTTTTCTGCTTTTCAACGGCATGCAAAACCTTGATGTGCACTTTTGAAAAGATACAAAAACTTGATTTGCACTTTTTTTAACACATTCTCAATCTCTATTCACACTTTTTGATAAGCATAGAGCCTTCATTTACACTTTTTGAAAAGTACAAAACCTTAATTTACACTTTTCACAACACTCCAAATCTCAATTTACTGTTTTTGAAAGCTACAAAATCATGATTTACACTTTCTCAATTACATACATAAATAGCGCCGCGTGCTAACGTGTAGCAAAAAATAGGAAAATATTGGGTATTTTTTCAATTTTAAGGATATGCGTCATTTTGAATTTTGACACAATTGCTTGCGTATCATTTTTCATCTTCAGGAGCGATTTACATCTGACCCTGTGTCTTTGTACTATGCAGATACTTATTTTAATTATATATCAACATCTAACTAACTATAGGAGACTATGGAAATACCTATTACCCTAGCAACAGTAAATAACTATGCAGGCATCCTGGCTGGTATATGTACCTAGTATACATAATTTAAGCATGATAATATAACTACTATACGTTCTTTTCTAAATTCACAATAAATACAAAGAAGATACTTAGGCACCTACTTACATTCATAAATACATGTGTACATAAGTTTAATGCATACGTAGATCGACACAATTTTATACACAAAATACAAAGTGCAAAGATAAGTGCATCATGCCAATACATATATTTTCTAGAGAATGCAGCTTGGAGTTTGAAGTTAGTAATGTGTCAACTCCGTGTGAAGAATTAGAACGCAACTTGTTGGACCAAAACCAAAATTTTGTATCAGCTGTAATGTGAAGTGCTTGGTTGAGTGTGGAATAAAAATACTTCTGTCGACTGCAAACTTTTGACGCTAATTATATAAGGCAGGAAAGAACCTACGTAGGACAGAGTACATATTACCTATGCTAATTTACACCCGTAACCTTTAACGTATGCTTCTTAGTGGTTTGCTTGGTAAAATAACATCGTTAGTTACCTATTACTAAAAGAGTAACTACATACCTAGTCTATACTGGACTCATATACCGCCATATAGGGGCAAAAAAAATAGTTTCATAGTATTCATAGTAAATAATACATACTATCTACCTACATAATTATGATGTAGGTAACACATACACAGCACAAAACCTGCAATGTAAATTTCAAATTGTAAAAAAAGTTAGCGTGTTACAATTTAAAGTATTTTGTACCTTAGAAATACATAAGGCTTCCTAATAAACCTTAATTTTGTTAATAATAACAAGGTCCCGTGCTTCCAAGCCCAGCCAAGTGAAGGAGCCTTCTAAAAATCGATCCTCTTCCAAGAAGTTGTTACCGTGTAGGGCGCAAGGTGAAGGGTGCAAAGGACAGGCACAACTTATGATAATTACGATAATGCATGTAGCTACACCTAATTATACATAATATGTACGTAGGTACCTACATATTCTTTCTGCAGTTATTTATACCCTCATTAAAATATTTGTTCCTCATATGGGCACCGAACATGGCCTACCTTCACATTAAACACCATAAATTATTATGAATTAGAAAAAATGATAAATCTAATTTTTACACCTTCAAATTCCCCCATGAACTACATGGTCCCCACTCATAATTTACAGAGTAAGTACAAACTAACTATAAGAATGACTATAAATCTAAGTTTAGATTGCAGTCCAAGTCAGCTCCTAAAGGAAGTGTCAGGGTGCCTAATTACGTACAGAAATAGTTCCGATTTTCTCACGTACCTGGAAGCAGAGGGTAGCGGAAAAAGGCTGACTCCAACTTTCGATCCAAGTTAATCAAGCAAGGTTCCTTGGGAGGGGGCGGGACGGGAGAGCTCCTGGGACCCTGCCTGGCAGTTAAAGCTCCATTATTGTTCGCCTTGGAAAACGTGGTGCCATTAACGGAAGTCTCACGGTAGTAGCCGTGAGCATACTGACGCTGTTGGTAATTGTTACTACTACTCGCACTCGAAGAACTCTGTCCTCCGTTCCCCCGATACCCAGTCCATTGGTACTGGGCCGGCCCTTGAAATGTGGAACCTGGGCTGGAATTCGTCATGGAATTTAAAATCGAATTCCCATTTATTTGCTGGGGATGTTTTTTCTGATGTTGATGATTTTGCTGAGCTGCGGATTGCTGAAGGGACGGCATGATGTCAACAGAAAGTATTTATACACCTACTGCCACTATATTTTCTATTTCACTTCATCGGTTTCTAAATTCCTTGAGATTTCTCATTCGGATCCGAATCTTGTTCCCAAATTTTGTAAATTTCCTATGCTCCTTTGACTCCTGCTGACGTCCGGTAAGATTTGTCTGTAGTCTTTGCGGAGGCTTGAACAGGATTTCCCTTTTAGCTTTTTTATCACGTTCACACGTAACGAGCAAGTACAAAGACTGGATTTATGTTTGTTTTTGTTTTGGCTCCACATCTAAAATTATAACGTATGGGGACAAAAAACTACGTCCAATAAATTCACTCTAAAAGATGTGCATGCAGATTCGGAAAGCGTCGCAGTTTTACAGGATTTTTACGTATTGCTTCAGTTCCGTCAACCGTAAAATTCTTGGCATCAAAGTAGACTGTAGAACTTGCTGTCAATATCAACGGGTCGATGTGTGGAGAGTCAAGAGTGAAAACAGATTTAAATTTATTTTCCGATTTCTTAGATTTTTGGGATTTTTTATCTCTCCAAAAAAAACGTTATGCAGCAAGATGAACCGTTTAGACTGTCACTGCCACTATGCACTGCACAATGTCTTTGAAGCACAGCGCCAGGAGGGCAAAATGAGAAGAAAGGAACACTTTTGAAGTGAAAATTGAAGTGCTGAGAATTGGTGCTGATCTTCTAATCCAAATCCAGATCCAAATGTCTCTGCAATATGTAAATGAGAAAAAATTAAAAAATCTTCCAAGCTTTGACTTTGACTTGACGCCTTTAACCTTATTTTAAGTAGAGTGCAGTGCAATTTGCGAATTTGAAATGTAATCTCAGTGGTTGCAATGGGAATTGGCAATGATATGACAGCTGTTGGCTTTTGTCTGTACAGATACACTTCACACTCATCAAAATCACTTATAGGTGTTATAGGTGTCTACAGATATAGGTATACTACGTACCTACTTACTGTACTTTGGGTTTTTGTATCTGTACCGTCTTTTTTATTTATTCTGTCTCCATTGTGCACTCGTATATTGTATCACCAAACAAAAAGAATCGTTGTCTATGCCCAATGCCTAGGTATGTGAGGTGCCTACAATAATAAAGTGACTGAAGCGTAGTGCTGAAAACTCGAAGACGAAGATGAAGCAATGAAAGAATCAATGGAAAGGACTTGCTAATCAACGAAACTGGTTCCAACTCAGACGATGAGAGAGAGACTGTACTGTAGGAAAGGTTAGTTATATATGATCTTTGGAAGAGTATTTTTTTTATTATTGTATTTTGGCATTTGAGTATTATATTATTGTATAGGATGATGGCATTGATATTTCGTATTGTTCTTTTTTCTACATGCTACAGAGCACACATAAAATAACTGACAGGTCACCCTTTATTTTTATTTTTGCATGTGAATTCACATCACCGATGCGATGATACAGCTCTCAAGATAACAAAAACTGAAATTAAACGCTCACAGATCACTTTTTGACTTTACAATGCTGTAGTTCAGGTCCTAAGTAGTAATACGACACACATTATAATACCTAAGTACTTTCCGCATACAACTTCTGCCCTTATGCCCCGTTCTGTCCTTGTTAAATTGATAAAGGTGATGAACCGTACATAGGTATCGAAGCACGAAGTTCAGATACTTATGTGTGTGCAAGATGCGAATCTTTTGGAAGTAATATTGTCTTTGTCTCTGTCATGATGACGGAGCTTTTGCTGCTGCCTGTCTCTCTCTCTGCTAAAGATGAAATTTTTGATAAGGCCAAAGGAAATCTGTTCTGTTCGTGACTTCAAAATCTCAAAACTGGATCGTAACTCAAGAGGATCATAAATTTTGCAGGGTAAATAATCCAGAACAATTACCACTTACCACCAACCACAAGGTATAGACCGTATGCCTTGCCTCTCCTATAGTGGATGGGTTGACTGAGCAATAATTACATATCATTTACCAATTTACCATACAGATACACTCCATTTCCAATTCGGATACACTGGGTAATAATTATATGTATTAGCAATTTCTGGTACATATATGCCCCATTTAACCTAGTTAAATATTAAATATTCCAAGTTTTGGCACGACGTACATATATGCATCGTGAAACACTATCAAATCTTCTGTAACAGCAACAGCAATATATGTAGCAAGCCCTGCTAGTTCGATACTTAACAAATATTTAACCGCTGATGTTGAGGCAGATGCGGGTATTATTGCAGCATAAATGCTGATAGTGACTAAACTAGCAATCAAAATTTGATTTAATAGAATAACCACGATGTAGATTAAAGGTACCTATGTACATAAGAACGATTTAACTAATAATAATAATAATAATAATGCACGTATGTTTATACTACGTAGTTCCGTAGACACGAGTACATAAGGGCGAAAGACCGCGTTAACTTAAGTTTTAAAATTTATTGTGTAATAAAAATTTAGAATTATTTATACAAAGTCAATTTAAATTTATTACATATCCTTTTGAGGTAACAGCTAAAAGACCATCGCATCGTGGTTCTTAGGTCGTCTGCCGTTTATTGGAAATAAGTGGGTAAAGATGCACCTATCTTACACTATCCATCCGTCCGTATCACCTATCACCTATCAATACTCACATCTGCCGCATAAAAATTAATAGCTCAGATAAAAATGTTTGTATAGCTCATTAGGCTGAGGACATTATTATCTTAGAGCCATAGATGATCTAGGTAGGTATGGACAGGTAGATACACATATTTTCTATAATATTGATAGTTTAGCTTCATTTTTCGCTTCATTTCGCATCCAATTTTGCTACTTAGGTACATATATAAAAATCTAAACAATGACCCGTTTACTTTTACTACTTGGCACTAAACCACATAGCTACAGGACTGAACGCCTACTCTAGTCATACCGGAGCTCTTAAAGAAAAAGTTGAGCGATATCAAGCAAAGATTTTTTTCTAAATTGTAATATAAAATGAAAACATCCATAAAATAACATTATAGCTATTGCTTATTTAGGCTATAGGTCATATAGTCAAAAGAGTGACGCGATCCTAAAACAATTACAAGCATTAATTATGGCTATAAAGTAATTTAATAGGATTTATCAATAGCACGGAATAGTTGATAGTTTGCACAGGAAATGAAACTCGTGATTTTACTGGGAAATTAGAATTGCAATCAAAATACTAACCTACGAAACATTCAACAAAAGCATTTATACTCTAATGAAAGTTTACAGATGCATTTATAATACGCAAAACACTGCTAGTTACATTATTTTGAATGTGAAGCACAATTCCTGTAGGTAGTTCTTACAATATACAAAAAATCACTAATCACTAATCACACTTTTAATATTAGTTAGGCAGTTCTTTTTGCAAATTTAAAAAAAACAGATGTCAGATGTTATGTTCGTGCACTTAAAATGTTTGTATGACTGCGTACTCTGATTATGTCAATTTGAGAAATGTCAATGGTAACATGATGATGAGGCTGCACTTTTTTAGCATCTTTAGTGGTCACTGGTTGCAGATAAAAATTGAAGAAAAAAAATGACTGAGAATCTTCTTGAATAATTGCACAACCAACCAGCTTACTGAAGTAAAAGGAAAGCTCAGCAGCGTCCACCTTCAATAAGTCATGTGGATCCCGGGTGTCACTCAGCTGTAGTATTTAATCTAACCAGAACCGGATCCAACTGGTTTATAATTTTATTTGGATCAGTTGAGTCCTGTCCTTGTCAATAAATCAAATTTGATATTTTATTTTCCTTATCGACACAATTTTATATTTACTGGATTCTATGTTGTGTCAGTATGTCAATGTTCAATGTTAGGTCGTACAGAACTGAATGTTAATGCTTCGAGTGCGAAACTGCGAATCCTCCTCTGTGTCATCAGTGTCATGTTATTCCACATTTCAGAAATCCAACGCAAACCAGTATATTAATGTCATCTGTCATCTATCAAAGCACAGAGAAATAATAAATGCTGGGTGTAAGGTGGTTTGACTTGGAACTGGTAAAAATTTCTGTCAACTGTCACTTGTGCCTTTCACTAGTAACGAATATATTATGTAGGTCGTAGGTAGATTAGATACAACAACTATGCTTCTTAAAAACTACGTCATAATAATTTAAACTAATGCCAAGATATTCTTGATTATTGCAGATATAATTGTCGCTGCAGTGTGATTTACTGTCTCCATTATCAAGATTCTTCCCTTGCCGCCGGTCGTTAAAGATTTCAGTGACGCAAAGATGTAAAGCGTAAGCGTAACAGAGTATTAAATTTAAAACTGTATTTGCTACGACTTTTGATGCACTTTCCTGTGAACTAGAGAGTTTAACTGCCCTGTTCCTTGGAATACCGGTATTATCTATTCCCGAACGAAGTGTCGTATTCATTTTCATTTAACTTTATTAAGGAGGATGGACATGAAAATGAATTAAAAATTGTGAACATTTATTTTTCCAGATTAAAGGCTAGCAGACGAGCTCCAGTACTGTTATTCACACTGTCAACTGCCTTCTACAATACAGCGACCACAAATCATAGTGTTGACTAAAGTGTTCGATGAACTATGTCACGCCACGAATCTGTTCCGTCGGTTGAAAGTTCAGTAGAATCTCTCACTAAAGAAGTCAAGTTCGAAATGAACGAATGACAGAAGGAATGAAATGAGAATATATGTCTAATTGTAACTCTAAAATGTAATAAGTAATCAAAAAAACTGTTTTAACTAAAAGGTCAAGCCGTCAGTTTTCTCAGCTTCAGCTCGAAGAATTCATATAAAGACGCTTCGCAGTCACATTCAGTGATAACATACATAAAAATCAAGTGGAAAAATCCCTACGACCTAGCACTGAGCTGACAAATTACTCTGCAATATATATCCTGTTCCATCCTAGATAAATCATCATAAATAACTTCTCTTCATACATACTGTGATCTTCATCTTCGTAATCATCGGACCACTACTGAATCATGTTGATCCATAAAAATTTTTAAATGTATGAAGAAGTACTAGTAGCAGCGTACTGGGTACTCGGTACTGTAATAGACCGCAAAGTTTTAATACATATAATACGTAGGTAATTACAGGGTTTGAATTAATGAGTTACGATTATGATGACCATGTTAAATTTTATATGCCCCTAGTAATTAAGAATGATAAACACTAAATTATGATTACATAACAAAAGCTTGTGACTTTTTTAGTATAAACATTCTAGCATTTTTGCTGGGATCATCACATGTTTCTGTGTATCGGCGCGATGGCTCATATATTGTATCAAGTATTTGTTGACCACTATTTAAAGTTCAGTGCGTGTACGTTACTGACAACTGCTCCAGAGAAAAATCGGACCTAGTCCCAATTTGTGGCCTGACATTGTTGGCCTGTTGTTGATCCGGTCTGTGTAGCTACTTGTTCTTTTGTGAAATGTGAATAAAGCTTTACTTTACGAGCTCGACGAGGAAATTACTGCAACGATTCCGTGAGAAGGTACAGCACAGAATTGAATTCTCGTGAGTTACATGTCATTATAAAATATGTGTACTTTTGAATTTTCAACTTCAGCATCCGCATCGGCATACAGTATTATATTATATGGCCATTCCCACATGAAAAACGTTGATTTAGCAATCCGGCGAAATGGAGTAGAGTCATACCATTACAATCTCAGTGAATATTTATGACGATGACGACTACTAGTGTTAACGGAGTAAGAAGAATGCGTCAAAAATCATTAATTGGTCAGTTGGTTTCATGAGCAAGGTTGCTTTCATCATTGAAACGAAATAGCTACCGCAAATTATGATAATGACTATGACTTCAACTACGATTCGCAGCCATTCGACAGAAATTAACGATTACAGCTAGAATTACTAGAATATACTGGGTCCTGGGTTTCATCTCAAGACTGGTTTCTGTCAAGCACTGAGTTTGAGAGCAGAAGCCCAAGTAGCAGGACATGGTGTAGATCATGGTTGTTGAAATATTGCACATGTTAATTCTGCCCACCGACATTACTTGCAAGAATTAATCAATTAATTTAAAAGAGAAAGATGCCTATCAGTAGGTTGCTACCACAGCAAGACATGCGTCCCTCTTTCTTCTGACAAAGTTGGAGTTACGGATCTTGTAACAATGACTACTGTACTGTAAAATTATTTCCATGCTGCCATAAAAATGGGGGATCGTGACGCGTGAAAGGTTTAATTAGGATTTCCATAATTAGCATTTACACGAAAATTGCGGGTCACGAATTGAAGACAGCGAAATACAGACAGATTTGTTGAACTGTTTGTAGACTCCCGTGGTTAAAGCATGATGTTTTGTTTGTGAAAGGTCCCTGACTTAATTTAGCTGAACTGTATACTTGTGAAATTACTATCGTCGGTGAAGAAGCATTGAAGCATTGCACGTATGTAAATTCAGTCCACACCTAAATGAGTTGTGACGCAATTTCAGCGTCCCCTTAGCCATTTTAAAATTGGCAAGTCCAAACATGCAACTTTTTACCAGTCTGAACCTTTTCGAAACGGTATGATTTCTAGTTTTGACCTTTTTGAAAAAGCATGCTTTTGTGTGTTTTTGAAAGTCTTAGTCACTACCTTTACATCTTTTGGAAAATGTGAAATTGCAGTTTTGACCTTTTTGAAACAGTGAATTTGCAGATTAAACACTTTTATTCAGCAATCGTTCCATGGTTACCTAGTTCCGAATAAGTTAAAAAACTCAAATATCATTTACATGCACGTTTTCAGAATAGTATAAACGTGGTATTAAAACCTTTTCAAAATGTGTAAAACTGTATTTTCACTTTTTCAAATATTACAAAACCAGCTAACACCTTTTCAAAATAGCAAAACCAATATATTTACACTATTTTTTAAATGCGTTAAGCTCGTATTTACAGTCTGAACGAGCCAATCTATAAAAATTTGGTTCTTCAAACTTCTGTCAGACTGACATAAAGATTAAACAGACGTTTAGGCTTTTGGATCACATTACTTATAAGCGGGGGGTCTGAACTTACCCCACAAAGCTCCTTCACCGATGCTATTGCTCTATTTCATCAAAACAGAAATGAAATACATTCTTAAATAGCAAAGCTAAACGCTTTTGTATTTGTGACATGAAAATCCAAGTGAAAGTAACAAAAGTAAAAGTTTACAGAAACAAAAACAAGAGACAAGCCTGAGCTCTAGTTTTGTTTTCGATTGTATTGCGACATTTCTTTAGTCTCTTCATTCAACCTTTGTTTGCCTAACCCATACATAGAATTATATGTAGTTTGTTGCTACAAGGAAAGCAAAAACGACAATGATGATCCGCAGCAGCAGCTCATGCTGACTTGTATAAATAGTAGTTGTGTACCAATAATTAATACCAAATTTACCAGCGTAAAATAACCCAGTCAAATCGACACTAAAAATAACAATAGAATGGAGCACAAGCACATTTACAATTCAATGACTGACAAATCGTTCTAACTGACAACACAACATCAACAACAAGGGATTAAAAAAAAAGCTCGTCATTATCATTTGATCATCACCAGTTAGTAGTTAGGCACTCGTTGAATCCCAACGCAGTAATTCTAATCTACAATGTTAATGTCGGTGTAATCTATGAAATCTGATGTCATCCCATAAAATTGACTGACAGTCATCAAACACAATTCAGTCTCAAAGGATATAATCATAATCAGAGTACTTATGTGTGGACTGTGTTCCGGTTATTTATTTTCAGAGCACGTCTCTCCCACCCACTCCACACGTCATCGAACAATCACAATCAGAATATCACAGATCACAGATCACAGGCCTGCCTTCGCTTTATCAGTTGGTTTTGTTTTGAATTTGACTGTGTGTTAATTTTCACTACTGTTCACAACTCACTCGCTCATTTCTGCATTGAATTTCATCGCATCACTAATCGCCATATATTCTCGGCTCATCTCTACTGTATCTGTGAGTAACTTATTGAGCTGTCACTTCGCCTGATTACAATTTCCAATTTCAAGTTTGACAACGTAAAAATTGACTGTCTAATACATAATAAGTCCAATCCGTCCAACTGAACCACTGAACTCGGAACTGATTACTAGACCAGCAATGCAATGGCAAATTGTAAGGAATAATGACACACAAACATACAGAATAGTAGAGAGAAGTAGAGCAAATCTTATAATTCTTCTGTAATTCCGATTGCTACTCGATTCAGATTTATATTTGTGTAGGTACCTACGTAGTGTACACGCCTTTGTTTTGACTTTGGGCTAAACAGTAAACAGTCGACTTCACTTGTCAGTCAGAGGGTTTGTGTCATTGCAGTAGAGTACGCAATGCAACCAACCGTATTTTAACTTTTGACTTTTAACATTTAAATCCTCTGGTAGCTTAGCCTCATCTCTCTTGGGCTGGGAATTGCGATTACTCTGCAACTATTTTTGGCAGGATGGCCATAGCTGATAGTGACATGGCAGGGCGTGTTACTGGTCATGTATGTAAAAATTCGACGATTAATAAATCATCACTGGTGCGTAAATTGCTTTATGAACTTGCGATAATCCGTGGAATTTGTGGGAAACCAAATCAAAACATTTCATTTGTATGGCTAGTGAGATAAGGGCGAAGCGGTTTAACAGTAACAGGGACAGGGGTAGGTAGCTACTTTAATGGAATTGAGTACATGTCACAGGTCACATCGCTGTTTAAGTGTAAAAATATGCTAGCAACGCTTTTGAAATACAAAAGAAAAGTCAATAAGACAAGCACTAATCGTCAAGGAAATACTGATGCTGATTACTGATACTAATACACCTTACAGCTGTTGTTATTCTGCGATTGCCCAATACATACATTAGCATGAGAATACAGGTTATTACCTGCTACAAAAAAGAATGATATATTTTATGGGATCATGATTAGGATTACAATTTACAACATTTCATTTCGTAGGTATTTTGCAACATACGACGATCCGTCTATTGTTTTTTGCAGAAACAGATGCTTACAATTAGCTAATATTACTTATGTATTGATACAATGACAGTTGCCATATATAACAGTAGTGCTGTAAACTCTTATACTAGTCCATAAACAGTTTTAAACTGAAGATCAAAGGAGCCTTGCAAATATGACTTCGAATGACTTGGGTTGGAATACAGCTTTGAAAAAGGCTTAAATAAAACTGTTAGACAAAGGTAATATCAGTCGTGTCAAAACCAGCAGTAATAGGATTTGCCTTTCTGAAAGAGTGTAAAACAAAATAGTTAGCCCTTTCAAAAAGGAATTAAAACAAACTGGAACTTTTTGAAAAAGTGTAAGACACAAGATTAACCTTCTCAAAACAAGCAGAACTGGAATTTAACTTTCTGAAAAGGTGTAGCAAACAATATTAGCCTTGTCACAGAATGCAGAAATAGATTTTACCTTTTTGAAAAGGTCTAGCACATAATATTAGCCTATCAAAAAATGCAAAAATGGGTTTATAACTTTTGAAGCAGTGTGAAATGCGGTTTTTACACATTCCAAAAAAGTCATATCCACATAACGACACACTTGAAAGGTCCCAAAGTACTTCTCAAGTACCCTTTTATGCCTGTTAATACGTATTTGTACTCCGAATGGTATAGCAATGCAACAACTTAATACTTTCCCGACCAAACCCATTTAGTAAGTTTAAATCCCACGATTCGAGGGTTCAACGAGTCAGTCAACATAATCTACCTACTTTTACTATCAACCTCAATATAATATACTATACAATACTCCTATACCTACCTTCCCACATACTTGTGTAGTTACATCCAAATATATTAAATATGTTGAAGCTATTAATAAAAGGAAACTATCAAAACTTCGTGGGAAAGGAAAAGGAAATGAAACATGAAATTAATAAACCTTTCAATCCAGCAAGTGCCTGCTTAAGCATTCATACCTACTTGAAGTAATAGTTTCTATATACATAGATACATCTGTATTTTATACAAGTACCTATACTGGTATTTTTGACGTGCCTATAATATAGTCAACATGTGGACCTGTCTGTATCAGTAATTAATAATTTGACAGCATTACAATTGCAATGTAAACGCACGTACATACATACATATATTCCGATAATAAAGACATTACTGTTGATTGGACTTGATCAGATTATAAGAAAAATCGTTTCTAATTGCTTTTTTTTTTGCTAGAGGAAGGAAAGCTGTACTGTTGTTGATATAAAATAACAGCTGTAACTACAGTATAGTAATCTAAGGTCTATATACAATTGCTATAGCTTTATTGTAGAACATTTATTAATATTTTGCGTTTGTCTCATTCTGCCTTCTTCAGTGGCCTTATGGCGTAGAAAAACGAGCCCGGAATATAAAATATACTATTATCCTCACCTTTCCTAACGTAAGCCTTCACCTTATGCCCACGAAGAAGCTCTATTCGGCCCTCCCCAAAATTAAATCCAAAGCCAAAACCAAAACCAGTTGAAGAAAAGAAAAAAGAAAATGCCAAGAAATATATAGTAAAATACAAAACAAAAAAAAATTGTGACTTGAAAAAAAAACTGTGACATGAAGAAGGCTCTATGGATCTCTCCGGCATATTACATCATCATTCATCTCGCCTGTGTGTAAGCCATGTTGAACACAAGTGTCTGTCTAAATGGCCCAGTCAAGTAGGTAATACAGTAATTCATTCCATTGCTCACATCACATTCTCAAATGAAATGATGACCGTCATAACCATAAATATTTCCTCCCGTCTCCCAGAACAAGGAACAACAACCCATGCCATGACCATGTTTATGTCTTCCATCTTACAATATTAGTACAAAACTAACACTTTAATCTTAATCACACAAAATTATGCTCAAACTTGTATGTTTGTAGCCAGAAGATGTACAGGCTCGTTTTTTTTCAATTTTTCTCTTTAAATAACGAGGGATACACTGTATTACTGTATAGAAAACTTGTACACACCTACCTATATACCTAATTATGTTTACTGCTTTTATCTTTGCGATTTGTAAAATAAAGTGTTTGGAGATTGTTAGCAGATGCAGACTTGATGCTAAATGTAAATACTTTAGTTTGTGAGAATCACAATTTATTCCTTTGTTACTTACATGGTACTTTGTACCTACCTATGTATCTGTGTTTTTTCTTCTTATAAGCAATTCCACAACTTTCCTACGTGAAAACAATTTTTATCTTTTGGCATCTTGCATCCAATTGCATTTCATTATCTGTACAGAGATTTTGTGGCCACTCTGCTCACAATTAGAAGTACATTCAGTGTATAATGCTAACATATGTACATATAGCTCAGTGATCGCATACTAACATATGCCATTGGCCATGAGGCGTGGTTTTATAATGTCCTTATTTGATGCATATTTTGCCGGTTTATACAAGAATGCATTTCACTACAGTCTATAGCGTCTTTCCCTTAGAATAACAAATAGAATAGCAATAGCACAAGTGATACATAGAATCACCAATCACCCTTGAATACACTTGTAAGTACGTCATTCAAAATATTTGTATATTTTAGTTTTAATATTAAACTACGTTCAAATTCCAGAGCCTATATACATACGCTTGCATCACGAAAAAAAAATAATCAAGATAAAAAAGACTGCATACCAAAGCCAAAGATCTCATAAAGCATGCATACCAAAGGAGGAAATGACAAAGGTAAAGAAACAAGGCACACTCGTTTCCTCAGAGAGACAGATAAAGTCAGAAAACGATGTTGTAATTTTTTGTAGAACTATCTTCCCCGAAAAACTAGAGAAATAAAGGCGAGGTAAATCCTTATAGCGCCCTTGAATACAATTGTAGGTGAAGCTTTCAAAAGACTGTATTAGGAAATGTGCTAGTTTCTATGATTCGATTACAATTGCAAATGTACAAATTCAATTCAGTTATATTTCTGGACTTTATGCTCTATTGTCTATATACACGTATACACCCACCCACCCATTTTTTGTACGTTAGAACTTTAGTAAGGGTTTGCTATGACTTCATAGGATTTTGGAATGAAAATAGCTTTGAAAAGGAGTAAAATTGAAAGTAATGTTTTGGAAAAGTGCATACAACACTTAAAACATAAGCCTTCCCAAAACATGCAGAAATGGATTTAAACTTTTTAAAAAGTGGTA
Source organism: Dicyrtoma fusca (assembly GCA_034695205.1). Lineage (NCBI taxonomy): Eukaryota > Metazoa > Arthropoda > Collembola > Symphypleona > Dicyrtomidae > Dicyrtoma > Dicyrtoma fusca. Next base: position 21,572 of record JAQFZC010000768.1, on the reverse strand, counting down.
AAGCGTGACCCTAGCCGTTTTTTCGAAACGGTAATGTACATATCCCGTTTTAAATTTATTTGAAAATGTTAATTTCTTGTTTTAGCGTTTTTGAAATTGTAATTTTTCTAGTTTTGAATGCTTAGTGTTAATTTCTTGTTTTGACGTTTTTGAAAGTGTTAGTTTTCTAGTTTTGAATGCTTTTAAAAAGTTAATTTCTCGTTTTGACCCTTTTGAAAGTGCTAGTTACTACTTTTGAATGATTTTTAAAATATCCATTTCTAGTTTTGATCGTACTGAAACAGTTAGTTTATAGAATAAACAGGTGTGTAAAACATTCTTTTCATGGTTCCCCAGTTCCGAATAGGTAGGTTAAAAAACGAAAAAAACAGGATAATTTTTTGAAATAGTGTAAAACGTAGTATTTACACACTTCATAAAAGTCCTTTTTACAGTGTCATACTTAAAAGTTGCCTACAAATAAATACCGTAAATCACACTTCACAACTTCATTGTCAGTGAGAACAGAGCGAGATTCGAATCTCTAGGGATACGCATTTTTTTCTTACAGTTTACAGATAAACCGTGAAAAGCCGTAGCTGTTGCTGTTTGTAAAATAAAATTGAAACTTATGGCATGACAGAAGGACAGTGCAGTGCAGTGCAGAGCCTATATACACCACTACAGCTGTGAAACCCTTTCGTCGGAGGAAGGCTGACATTATAAACACCTATAATTATGCAAGAAGACTGCAAGACACGACACGTAGAATGAAGACAGAAACAACAACTCTTTTAGACCCAACGAACGTAAAACACATATGTACATATCTGTAAAATGTGCGTGATGTAAATGTAATACAACATGAGAACCGTAAACCTCGATTTTACGTACAAGGACAGAAGAGAGCCCCCCTGAGTTTGTCCATGCAGAAAAAGTATGGGACCAAAAACGAAATCTGTCGTTATCGTTTTTTAAAAACACTGGAAGATAAGAAATACGACACGAATTTGTGGTTTTTCTTTCCTGACTCACTCAGTCTAAACAGATAGTTGTATGTAGCCAGCTTTTTGTGTCGAGTCCAGCCTCGGTCCCAACCTCCCAACGGAGTACCTCGTCCTCGTCTGTTTACAGATGAAACCGACCGTCTCAATAGTGCCTGTACTTATGCATATACATACATAATTGTGCTGGATAAATATATCATTTTCGCTTTCAATTTTCAATTTCATATATTATGAAGCGTTTCGAGAAAGTTAATGGGATGAAACCGTTTTGTAACCCTTCCATTTTCTGTGGCTCTGATCACAGCCATTTCCTTGCCATGGTTTCCCTTTCTGCCTCCTATGGAAAGAACTCACCTATTTGTATCTTGTATGAGTTAGAAAATAAAAAAATATATAGGGAGGGGGAGTTCGGTGTGCGGTGAAGTCAAATGTTCATTCTTACGATTTCCTTTTCTTTCTTGAGTCGTTTGCATTACTGATACATACAAGAGAATATACTTATTTGTAGGTACATTGTAAGCTGCATCGAGCACAGTGCATGGATCTTATTACTAACGCTGGAAAAAAGTGTATACCTTTAAAGATTTTACTTAAAGTATCAGACAGCCAAGCACCAGTAAAGACAGCAACAGGGATTCATGGAAGCCTCTCAATTTTCTGAGCCCTTTTCGTAATTCTAAGTTTAACCTATTCAAAACGGCAACATGTAGTTTTTACACTTTTTGAAAATGTTAATTAATAACTTTTTGACTTTTTGAAACGTTAATTACTATGTTTGAATTTTTCGAACATGCTTGTTCGTAGCTGTTTCACATTTTTTAAATGTTGATTTCTAGTTTTGACGCTTTTTAAAAATGCTAATTACTACTTTTTTTTGAGTTTTTGAAGTGGTGATTTCAATCTTCGACTTTTTTGAAAATGCTGATTACTAGATTTTTGACTTTTTTTGCAAAAGCTACTACTATTTCCAGAAGCACGGTAGAGCACTACTGAACTACGGAATGCTACTTTATAAATTAACAAATTAACATTATTACTTAATCTAACGCATTACTACCAGTATTTCCCCCATACACACCAACTAGCCACGGCATGGGTGACTGTATTTATCAGTAGGATTAAATACAAAGAATCTCTTTATAACAGGTATGCCTTAATATAATTATAATAATCCATCGCACCTACGCAGTAAAGGGCACCCCTCACCCAGTAATTTAAAAAAAATCTAAGGCAGACCGAAGATAATTCCAGACAGCAGCGAAGCGGTTAGCGGCAGAACGGCTCAAAATGATGTGATTTCCATGACGAGGATAATCATGGACCTTCTTAGTATAATATGTATTGTGTGAGCATCTCTTCATGCTTTTCTTACGGAAGGCTTAATATCTAAATCACAGTATACAAAAGAAGAAGAAACACGCATAATAGTGCTATGAAGGATGAAGCTCATGTTAAATCTGCCCCGATGAGTGTTGGGAAGAGTGTTGACGGGACATATAGGAAGAAGATAAAGTAATTCAGAAAACGTGATGCATACATCAATCATCTTATTAGACACTTGAATCACCTCAAAAGGGAAACCTTCACATTCCCAGGTTCTCATCTGATCCGACAATCCTTAACACCGCCACGTTAACGAGACCAACACCAAAAAGAAACGAAACCAAAGTCAAAAACTGTAGTATAGGTAACTCCATTATTATCATCCTTCTCTCTCTCTTTATCTCTGCTCACTCTTGTAAACGTAAACGTGTAAACTTGAGCTTGAACTTATATGGCGTTCGGCTTCGGCTTGCTTTTTGCCTATCATCTATACGATCTACTATCTACGATCTACCAATCATACACTCACCCCAAGAATCCCATCAAAACAATAACAGAACTGATACAAGGTCCAAAGAGTCAATGCTTGGCTTCAGTTTCAGTGCCCTTTGGTTTTACTTTCTTCATTACTGCATCCAGGCCATTACTATACTTGTGCTATTGCTACAGATAACAGATACTGCATTATGCATGTAGGTAATGCATTATTACTACCTAAAGCTTACGGGCAAATAAAGTAAGAACCCTTAACATACCTCCCATACATCTGAGAAGTTGATCTGAAAAGAGTGACAGTTTGTCTTTGCGTACGCTGCTCTCACTAAATTATTTTATTGAAGTGAGGAAATTGTAGAATTTAAAAAGAAACTACTATGGTTTTAGTTCTTGTAGCTCATATAGCTTAACCATTTAGGGCAGGGATATCGATACGATAAGCTGTGCTGCACCAAAGCTCTTTAACCTATTCGGAGGTGCGAAGCCATCAACCATGAAAAGTATGCTTCGCAAAAGTGTTTATTCTACAATAAAGTTGTTTAAAAAGGTCAAAACTAGTAATTTAGGCCGTTTAAAAAGGTCAAAACAAGAAATTAGCGTGTTCAAAAAGATCAAAACTACTAATTTAGACTTTTTAAAAAGGTCAAAACAAGAAATTAGCGTTTTCAAAAAGTCAAAACTAGTAACTAACACTTTTTAAAGAGGTCAAAACAAGAAATTAGTGTTTTCAGAAAGGTCAAAACTAGTAACTACCATTTTTTAAAAAGGTTAAAACTACTAATTTAGACTTTTTAAAAAATCCAAAACAAGAAATTAGTGTTTTCAGAAAGGTCAAAACTAGTAACTACCATTTTTCAAAAAGGTCAAAACTACTAATTTAGACTTTTTAAAAAGGTCAAAACACAAGAAATTAGCGTTTTCAAAGAGAGATGTAAAACTGAATATATGTATGACTGTTTCGAAAAGGTTAAAAGATGTGAAACATTTACCATTACGTCGTTATGTGAAGGATCCAGATCCAGAACAATTACTAATCCTCTCTGGTGCGAAAGCTACTCGATTGGTTCACGTCTAAAGCCTGTCAGCTTTTAAACTTGTAACCTTGTATAGAATCAAAGCAAAAGTGATAATGCTATACTATTCCTATTATGCCAAATAGTAGTATTCCATTTACATTTAGCTCTCAATACACAATCAATGCACAAAATATGCATCGGAAAGAAAGCCCAGCATCCAGTAAAAGCATCAGGTAAATTGAATTTGAAGTTGAAGGCACAAGTTGTTTTAGTACACGTGTTCAAAACTATAGTTAACACATTTAAATGGTTGCAAATGGAAAAGGAAAAACATGTCATTGTACAGATATAAATATAAACTGCTTTCCATTTTAAGGATATTATGCACCTATGTATATAGAACAATTACTATAAGTGCATCCTTTATCCTTATCCATCATTGAAGTGCTATGCACTATGCACCTAGTAGGTCCGTCCGTCTGTCTGTCCGTCTGTACGTTTGTATGGTCCTAGGTAGATACTTTGCAGCTCTTGTACTACCATTTACAATCCGATATACAAGTCTAATGAACACTCATTTCCAATTTACAGTCTGTATTTTTAAAGCTCGGATATTTTTCACACATGTCTTCCATTTATCTACACTTTCCTCTGACTGTCTGTCGAGCGAGTCGAGTTCGAATTTCGAATTTCGAATCTCAGAACCTGAGTAGGTACTTGTGACTTGTGTAAATGCTTGAGCGAATGACTGGAAGCATGCATGGAGGGAGATTGAAGGAAGCAGTATGCCTATAGTAATAGTAAAGTCGCTCTGCATTCATTGCCTATCCATTAACAGGGCATAAAAAGGCAAATATGCGTCGCCTATATGCATTTCAATTATGCACAACTTGCAACTATCTATTGACAAATTATACATCTTATAGCACATGATCTGTAGGTCCCTGCAACTGCATGGTGTCCCAAGGGCTGGATGTAATTCCATGTTAAATTGTAAATACATGACTGTGGTTATAAAAATAAGCAAAAGGCATCTATGCACTTTTTCATCTGCTGCTTGCTGACTGGTACAAGATTGCACTTTTTATAGATTACAACATTACCTACCTATGTATCTGTACAGAAGGCACGGGAGGATTTATGAATCTTTACAAGTAGCTAAAAGTTTTCGATTTGTCTGCACTAAAAATTACTACTCATCTCAAGACACGACCAAATCAAAAGTATATAGGTAGGTAGCTTATATAGCTATATAGTGTCGCTATATAGGTATGTATATACTGGCACAAAATGGATATAGATGATGTAGATATATCTGTCATCTCTACATCTCTCCATCGCTATCTTTAAAATAAAAGGAGCCAGGGGATCCGAATTCAAAATGCAAAAAAACCTTGACATGTACAGAGTGCAGATAGAATGCATCTTCCTTTTGCTCCCTTTGCACTCTCTGACTAGTAAAAAGTCAGCCATTTTGAGCATCTCTGGAAGATGAAGCACTTAAGATTTGGATGTGTGGGCTCTCCAGTTGCAGTTGTACTGTAGTTACTATGTACGTTTAATAGGAAAGTCTAGTCAATTTTTTGTAAATAAAAACACGTAATCGCGTGTATGCAAGTTTTTGTACTGACTGACGCTATACAGTTTTAGCCCATTGGAATACAAAGTGCATCTCCGCTGCAGCTTCAACGTTGCAATGCAATGCAATGCAACGACTTTGACTTAACTGATGGTTATTTCATGGCAGTGACAGACGACAGACTTGGAAATAAATGGATATGGAAGTTTCCGTCTACTTCTGTCACAAAATGTCACTCAGATCATCACGATCAAGTCCCCGATTCTATAAGACCAGGACCAGTCTGTATAGCTACACACAATAACCAATTTAAGCAGCTTCGCTGTAGTATGGATTGGGACTGACAGTGACACTGAAATCGGTACTGACAGTAGGCTGTAGATGTACAGGCTGCATAGCAGCTATATAGTATTACATAATACCGAGATTTTCCGGTTGGCTCAAATACCAATTTACCTAAGTTTAGTTGGTCAAAGTAGAGTATGTTCATGCATAGCTGTATTAGGTACCCTATTCGGAAGTGGCAAACCATGAAGTTGTTTAGCGCTTGTGGTGCAAATTATGTAACATATTCAAAAGGGTCAAAATTAGAAATCATTATTTTCTAAGAGTTTAAAACTCTAATTAAACATTTTCAAAATGGTCAAAACTGGAAAATATTTTTTTTAAAAGGTTAAAGTTGTAATTTAAAATTTTCAAAATGGTCAAAACTAGAAATCGTTATTTTCAAAAATGTTAAAACTGTAAATTAATACGTTCAAAATGGTCAAAACTGTAAATCGTTATTTTTAAATGGTTAGAACTGTAATTTAACATTTTCAAAAACGTCAAAACTAGAAATCGTTATTTTAAAAAAGGTTGAAATTGTAATTTACACTTTTCAAAAGGCCATAACTGTAAATCGTTATTTTCAACAAGGTTACAACTGTAATATAACAGTTTCAAAAAGGTCATAACTAGAAAGTAACACTTTCAAAAGGTCAAAACTAAAACTAAAAATTCACACGTTCAAAAAGGTGTAAAACTTGGTGCAATTGCTATCTACAAAAGGTTACGCAAGCATAGCTCCAGTTTTTTGGGATGGCTAATGGGAGATTTACGGTACCAATATAGGATCTACGATCACAAGTATGGACGGCAGTTCATCCCGTCTTCCCGTCCTTTCATGGCACGTTCGTGGGTCATAAAGTGTCAGTCCTCCGCAAAGCCTTGCACATCTCATCTGGGCCAGGCACTTTTCCCTTGATGATGACTGATGGTGCACGTAAGCCCTTGGAAAAGGAACGCCAGATCTCGTCACAGCACTCTCACTCCACTGGAAGAAAGAGCGAAGCAACAAGCATTGAGTGACTGACTCTGCCTGTACGAGTGTAAATGTATCTGCAGTGCTTTTAAGTATGATGTATGAGGAGTTTGTGTGGCGTAAGTGCCTTTAGTCGGGAACATTATGGAGACTTGAAGTCGACAAGACTAGGTATGTGTGTGTGTACTAACTGCTGGAACTCCCAAGATTTTTTTTTTACTTTACTGGTTACTAATACTGAGTGAGCGTACATAAGTTCCTACCTCGCACTTCCTACACAGGGCTAAGGAAACCAGGAAGGATTCCAACTATTCAAAGGATCTGTGAAATTTAATAGGAAGATTTCTTGGAATTGACATTTCCATGGCATTGCATTATTGCTAGTTGCTAGTGGCAGTTCTGAACAGGCTCCTTCAACATTCAAAACTCTCTCTCATCCATTCGGGACAGGAAGGAACCGAGGGATTTAGCTCAAAATGAAAAATGAAAAAGTTAAAAACCATGAGAAGTGAGTGGGAAAGGGAAGTTTCTGTTAGAAGAAAAATGAATGAGCGTAATGATATCTGTGCTCTTACTGTGAAAATATTCCCTCTAACTATACATAGGTACATATGTACCTACATACGTATCTATAGGCATTTACACATTCTTGCACTTTCCCTGTCCTTTACAGTAAGTAGGGCTGCGTCCATTGCAATGGAAAACTTGTCCGTCCATCTGTCAAATTATTTATTATTTTACGTTTATTATACGAACATGACGATATTTCGGATTCGGTTCGGTTGCTACACAGCCCCTGTACATGTTTGTGAAGGTACATGGTATTAGAGCGTGTAGAAGCAGACTTACTATCAGACATACAGTTCTACGGTTTGTCACAAATATGTATGGCAGTGGCGACTCCAGAAAGATTCAAAGTGTATGGTTGAAACCACATTTTTATATGTATGTGCAAGTTCCGAAGGTGATTTTTCATAAAACAACCTGGAAACTTTGAAAATGCGTTTTGAGATAATTTGTCCACTTTGAAACGAGCTTTTTAAGGAAATCTGGTAATTTTGAAAGTGTCTTTTGAGAACTGTCTATTTTGAAAAACGTTTTTGAATAAAACCTGATGGTTTTGAAAGTGCGTTTTGAAAATATTGTCTGCCTTGAAAAACGCTTTTTTAAAAACCAGTAGTTTTGAATCGCGTTTTGAGAATTGTCTATTTTGAAAAGCGCTTTTTAATAAAATCTGATAATTGTGAGAGTTTGTTTTGAAAATTGCCAAATTTGAAAAACGTTCTTTAAAAAACGTAATAGTTTTGAAAATACATTTTGAGAGTCGAATCATTTTAAAAACACTGTTTAATAAAAAACCTAGTGATTTTGAAAATGCTATTTTAGAATTGGATAGGTTTAAAAACTGTGTGTACTACAAACATTGTAACGATTAAAATGAATTTCAAAATTTAGCTTTTCCCTTTTAGCAAAATCCCCTTTTAATTTTGTGTGTGAATGTTTTGAAAATATCTCCTAAGCATTTGTGGTTTCTAAAACTAATAATTTTGGAATTTTGTATAAATTTCTCGTCTTTCGTTGCCCATGTTGCCTACAACTGGAACTGAAGCCACTGCATTGCATACATACAATGCCTAGTAGCTAATGCAATATAACATACATATCTAATACCTTATATATACAAATACGTATACGCTGAACCCCACTAGTAATAATCATAATATTAATGCGTCTAATATTTGCAACTGGAGTCAGTCGTCAGTAGACAGCAGTCAACGGGAACGTAGAAAGTATCTTCCATTTCCCTTCCTTGTCGTCGATTTTGTCATTGTCATTCTCTGTTATTAAATTGTTATGATCGCCTTTCCTCCATGGCCTTAGAAATACATGCGAAAGTAAAGTAGGTACCTTTAAAAAAAGATCTCTCCGATCCTCCATTTTGCCTTGGTTTTAAAAATAAAAGCATCCCATAGCAACACAGTACGCATACTACGTATAAACCATCAATGCATTGCAGAAATACTTTATGCTCAACTGCTCCTTGTGCACTCGTAGAAAAAGAAAATGAAAATGAAATAGAAATTACTTTTGATGCTATTTTTATTCAGTTTCATTTTCATTGCCGCTGTAAAATGCAACTTGTGCTACGGAGTGAGTGCACACACAATTTCACCGATTTTATTAGACTATTCGGTATTATTGCGTACTGCGTACGTGATATGACGTAATATTTTTAGTTCAGTTCTGCATTTTGTCTGTGCAGTGCAGTTTTGGCCGATTTAATTTGAAATTCGGCATTGGGCTTTTGGCTTCTGAAAATATCTGCAATTTAAGTAATTTCAAATGGAAAGCATGGCTTTTGGGTTCCCTAGTGTCGGTTTAAATTTAAATTTATTTGTTTTGTATCGCCTCGAAATCTGGAACAACATTGTAGCATTTTGCATAAACTATTTCCTTTTTCCTTTCCCTATCTTTATGGCTTCCCAAAAAATAAAATATTGTCCACCGCTAGCCATAAAGTGTCAACTGTGTTTCTGGTCTCAACCAAGGGGTCACGTGCACAGTTTCAACTTCAAGTTAATCGTAAGTTTTGGGACATAAAATATAAAATGTGAGATATTTATGTGGAAATCGATTGGATGTATTAGGAATCGGATAAATTAGAATTAACTCACATGGGACACGAACACATCTTGACATCTTCCTCAATATATTTTACTAGCTATATGTAGATCGCTTTCATTCCTTTCCTTTTACCACAGAATATATAGCAAACTAGGTATGGCAAGTCATTGCTGTATAAAATCACAAACTAATAGAAATACGAATGATTTTTATAAAAAAAGGATAAAAAGTGGCATCAGAAGAGTTGGAAAGAAAAATTCCAAAGGCAATACCAATATTATGGCGAAGACATGACATGGTAAAAACCATTAATTTAATCTTGGTGTATTCATCACTTTGAAATTGAAGCGGAAAAAAATACAAACAAACAAAAAAAACAAGAAGTCTTTGGCTCGATGACTGCTCTGGCAGAAGCTTTCTCTATCAATTCCTTTCGTCGCGTCGTCTTGTTATTTTTTTCTTCATTTTTAGTTTTTGGTAATCTCATCGAATTGCCATCGCTTCACAGCACCATACAGTACTGTACCGTACGGATAGGTATAGCGTTGGGGGAGAAGCATTGTGAAGTGAGTCTAGCGTCCGGTTACATACATAGTGTCCTTTTGACGTCAATCCTGAACAAGAGTTTTACTGCTATTTAGAAACTGTGTAAATAGCTAAAAACCGCTTTTACGCTTTGTTAAAATATTAATACTGTTATCTACACTTTTTCAAAAGTAGTAAAACTTTTGTTAACACTCTTCAGAAATGAATAAAGCTGCTATTTACCCTTTTCAAAGGTGGGTCAAATCGATATTTACACTTTTACAAAGTAGTAACGCTTCTATTTATACCTTTCAAAAATAGAGAAAACTGCTATTTACACTTTTAAAAAAAGGGCAAAAGTGCTATTTACACTTTTTAAAAACATTATAACCGGTATAAACACGAAAGATAAAAGAAACGGATAAAAACTATTATTTAAGCTTTTCAAAAACGAGTAAAACTGATATTTACACCTTTCAAAAACGGGTAAAACTGCTATTTACACTTTTCAAAAACGGGTAAAACTGCTATTTACACCTTTCAAAAATGGAGAAGCTGGTATTTACACTTCTGAAAAGCATTACAACAGGTATTAACACTTTTCAAAAATGTGTGCAACAGCTATTTGCACTTTTCGGAAGCAACAAAACCGGCACTTACACTTTCGAAAATGTATGAAAGTGAAATCTACACTTTTGTAAACAGGAGTGCTACACTCTTTTGTTTCCTGTAACTCCTATGACTTACGTCAAGGTGTCTCTAAGGGGCTACTGGACAAAATGCTTTTAAACGGGAAATGGTCACAGTCCACAATGCCTCTTCAATCACGATATCGCCCGTCCCTATCCTTAAATTCTATCAGTCCCGCTCTCAATTTCAATATCGATGTTAAAGGGAAGTGCCTGAGCCTATATGGACCTTATAAGGCATCTGCTGTAGCTCCAATTTCATCAGTTCCAGCTTTTCATAGCTTGTAGTATTACATTTCCTTTTAAATTTTACGGCCACCTACTTCTGATAATTTACCGTGGAACACTATAACTACTTTTCAAAGGATTACCAGGATTAGGTAAAGTTCAGGAGTGTCTCTCTCTCCAGACTTAGACGATAACAAACTGAAGCTACATCACAGACTCATAATTCCTCTTCCCTTTAATTGATCCTTTCTGTGGATTTATCATCAGTTCAGTTCAGTTGAGCGGAGTAGAAATGAAAGTGGAGATGGTAGTGTAGTTCATTATTTTAAGTCTAAAACTTAAGATCTTAAGGAATTACGTGTACCACTCTGAACCACAAGCGCGGTAGCAATGTTTATTTTTTGTACAATTTTCCAAACTTTACTTTTGATGAGAGAGCCTCGTTACTCCGTAATCTGTGCAGAGATGAAAGAGAAAGAAAGCAGGAGCTACTGTAAGAATCGGTTTAACTTATTCGCAACTGGCAAACCAAGGAAAGAATGCTTTACAAGTCTTTAATTCTATAAATTAACTTTTTCAAAACGGTAAATAGCACTTTTTCAAAAGCGTCAAATCTAGTTTTTAACATTTTTTTAAAAACGTCAAATCTAGTATTTAACACTTTTTCAAAAACGTCAAAACTAGTGAATAACACTTTTTCAAAAGGTTCAAAACTAGTAAATAACACTTTTTCAAAAACGTCAAATCTAGTATTTAAAACTTTTTCAAAACGGTCAAATCTAGTAAATAACACTTTTTCAAAACGGTCGAAACTAGAAATTCCCCTTTTTCAAAAACATTCAAAACTAAGTATATTACCGTTTCGAAAAGGTTAAAAGTAAAAACAAAAAAAAGCAACCAAAAGTCACAAATACATTGCCTGACACATAGGAAAGGGTGAGGACAGGATTTGAGCTAGACTTCCAATTGCAACTCTATCTCTTCTGTAGCCAGTCGGGCCGGATTTCCTTTAAAGTATCTGTCTACCTTAAAACCTTAAAGCATGTTTCGAAAAAAAGACGATAAAGCCTTTGCTGCGACTGTGAGCCGAAAGAACATTACAAGAAACCCTAAAACAGCAACAGGAGAGAGAAGATAGCAATAGCCAATAGTACTGGAGTGTGTGGAGGCAGCAGTAAATTAGTTTAAACTAATGATTAGCCATTATCAGCAGTTTGTTCTGTACTTGTGTAGTTACTGCCTTGGTTTTCTTATTAAAGTGTGGGGCCTATCTGTACATGAAAGAATTTTGATAGCAACCGCAATGACGGCTCTGTAAGTTAGTGGAACATTAGTACACCTACTACTGGAACTGCTATACCCATAACTCCATTTAGTAATAATTATTGTGATTGTAAAGATGCTACCGATCTTTACTAGTTTAGTTAAGTATATCTACTACAGATCACATTATGCAATTCTTATAGTTGGCAATAAACCCATTCCGCTCCGCTTATCTTCATTTTTTTAAACCTATAAATTATGTGTCAGTCTTTATGGGAAGCCATAAAAATTTGTCGCTAGCTTCAGCTCTGTATCTGTATTTATTTATTATTTTTACTTACTGAGGCGATATGAGATTATGGGTTCTTGTAGTTGTAGTATCAGTGATAGTCGAGTTATAAATTAAAATACCTAGTGGTTTACCTTTTATATATAGAAAGCATTTAAATTTAATGTGAACATCAATGGGAAGGCATAAACGATGCCTCCCTATTAATAATGCTGATACATATAAAACAAATTGGAATTGAATCTGCACAACTTTTGGTTGTAATAAGGATACACCGCACTGTATTGCACTGGACTGGACTGGACTGTATGGAGTAGTATGGACTGAGAGTAAAAAAAAATTGACGATGGGTTCCCATGCTTAACTAATAAAACAAAAAAAATGCGTAATAAAATTCTTAATATAATTTGTGATGGTATTTTGTACTGAGCTACATACCAGCAACAAGCAAACCTGGACTTACGATTAGCACATTTGGAATGAACTGGAGCGATATAATGTATCGCTGCTTGCGATGCAAAATGACGCATATCCATAAACGCAGACAAATCCTCATAATTTCCCCATTTTTGCAATACATAAGTAAACGAGAACTAATCATGTTTTGATTCCAGTTTTACATGTTTCGAAAAGTACCAACCAAGGTTTTGTATGTTTTAAAAAAGTGAAAATCAAGGTTTTGAATGGCTTGAAAAAGTGTAAATTGAGGTTTCGCAAGTTTTGAAAAAGTGCAAATTAAGATTTTCCATGGTTTGGAAAAGTGTACATTGAGGTTTTGCATGTTTTGAAAAAGTGCAAATCAAGATTTTGCATTGTTTGAAAAAGTGTAAATCGAGATTTCGCACGTTTTGAAAAAGCGTAAATCGAGATTTCGCACGTTTTGAAAAAGTGAAAACCAAGGTTTTGCATTGTTTGAAAAGTGCAAAACTTAATTTTTACACAGTGCTAGAGGGCTGATTTAGCCAATATGTAAAAAAAACTGGTTTATTTGTATGCCCTTTTTGAGGCTTTATAGATACACGTCATTTTGCATCTTAAACAGCGCAGCGGTATGTACATATGAATGTGCGAGTGACTGGAGCTGGACTTGTTAATATTGTTACGGCATTTCCTCTTGGCAAGAGAACGACCCCATCTCCATCATCCTGCGGTGGCCAAGCGGAATAAATGCTTCAATTCAATCAAAATAACCATTTTACATCGACAGTTAAATTACAAAGCGAATAACAACAAGTTGACAAGAGGGAGATGGAAGGGGAAGTCATAATAAAACTACCGCCATCGCCACACAAGATAATGAATGTCCAACTCCAAGTAAATGCGAGTATTTATTACCTTTTCGCTCTCAAGATTACCAAAAGGCTACTCAACTCACAGCCAGGCTTTCAAGTGCAAGTTCGGTCTGTCTGTACAAACTACAAAGATACATACCGGCTTTTGACTAAATTACCTTTTACTTTCATCTTTCAAGTACCTAACGATAAGTGCACGGTTGTTTTTGTCTAGGCTATTTTATGTACCTACCATTATACTTATTGCACTTATAAAGTTATAAGTCATTTTGCAGCACTTTATATTTCATATACAGGTCTACATACTTATGTATCATTTAATTTTCTACTTGACAGATTAAAAAAAAATGAAAATACTTTTCAAAAATAAGAAATCCCCACGCAGCCTGCCTTGCTGCCGCTGGATAAAAAACGTGGCAATAAAATCAAATTAAATTTATTACATACGGAATCAAGGAAGGAAAAAGGATCTACTGAGAACGGACAGACTAGGAACAAATTGCCTTTTGTGCCGTATGGGTGGTGGGCATGGGAATCACATCATGCTTCAGAGCCTTTTATAGAGATGAGTCAATTCAACGCTTTATAATTAACGAGTTTAAAATGTAATTCCTTTTTCTGCCCTTTTTGTTTCTACTACTATATATGTATGCCTGACGTACATAGGTATAGGTAGACTGTTCCATATAATTATGAAAGCACATGTTTAAGTAGGTATGTAGGTACACTTTTTTTTAGATTATTATAAACATTAGCTAAGAATAAGCCATAAGCCAGCTACAATAATTGTGGGAATTTCTACGATTTTTGGGCAAAAATATTATAATTTCACAGGCCATATTTAAACCTAATAATTACATGTACCTAGGTATATATAGACAGTATTAAGTCTTACTCTCGAATACAATACCAATTTAAGAGTCTTAAAAAGTCTTAATTCCGTACTTTAGGCGGCTTTCACGTTAACAACAGTACAAAAATGGTAAATGGCAAGTCACAGTCCATTTTCTCCTTCTTTTGTTTCTATATCTTGCATTATGCATAAGAAGAGTATTAGAATTTAAAGGGCTCTTACTAGTTAATAAACATACAATGCCCACGTATGTATTAGTGCATGGCTATTATTGCTATTATTTCCTAGATTAGGATTTTTAAGTACTTTTACCACGTTTGGTAATAATAAATCATTTTGTAATTTCAAGACCTTCTAATCCGTCATCTACTTAGCAGTTGCAGCAGCAGAAGTGGCCGAAAGTGGATCCTCTGAAAAATCCTCAAAAACACATTAAACATTTATGAGGATGCCACTCCACTAATCGTAAGAATGTACACACATCTAGTTAGGAGCCTTCAAAAGTAAAAATTACATAGGTATAGGTACTTATACTTAAGAATACTTGTGTATCTAAATTGTTACGGATATGCCAAGTGCATCTTAAATCTACCAAAATCCCTTTCAGCTTTTCACTTTTCACTTTTAATAACTTCCCTTACAGAAATGCGTTCAAAATGTATACGAATTGTAACTGTACTATGACGATCTATTAAAAGCATGAAATCATAGGCGTGAAGCAGGTAGAATATATCTCGGCGTTGAAAGTTAAAATGGAAAGCACGTGGAAGGCATTACTTATTATTTTTACTTTGCATTTCTTTATAGTTTACAAGCATAGGTACGTTGTAACTGAAAAAACAAAAAAATGCTCTCATGTTTCATTCTGTTTCATTTCATGACAGGTCGTTCAAGTAAAACTTCAAATAGAAACGGCTTTTTTGAAATGTGTAAATACCATATTTTACACCCTTTCAAAAAGTGTAAATCAAGTTTCACATTTTCTGAAAAGGCTCATGTTAATACTATGCACATTTTTACACTTTTTCAAAGCACTTTTTTTATACTTGCCTTTTTTCAAAGCTCGAAAATCGTTTCCAACCCTAATCGTATGACGTCATACTCATAGGGTTTCAAACCCTTTAAGCTTAGTTGGTATTGTTAATTGTTACATTATTCCATAAATAGCAAGTACATATGATCTTTATTTTAGGCTTACCTATGCAAGCTACGATAATCCTTCCACTATCAATTAAGCTAATCTTCTTTTAATTCTATTTTGAACATGTAGGTAAATAGTAAATAAATGTTGCTGCCACCATGGGGAGCACTCAATAACTCGGTCAGTCAGTCAGTCAGTCAGTCTTGTCAATTTCTGTTCAATCCACTGTATATAGAAAGTAGAAGTGGGTACGTTCAACGTTAGAATTAGAATGCCATCAATTAAATTTTGACCTTTGACATCCCTGTCAGTAGTTCATTGGTTCAAGCTCATCTACAGAAAAAACACTCGCCAGATATTACATACCATTACATTGTATTGCCAGCTATTCTTTGATTGTAAAATCTACTACGACCATTAAGAATACTACTATAACAATAGCAAGTCAAAGTAACTAAAATATTGTATACAGTCTGATAATGACACGATTATGATTATGATTGTGATTTTTGTGCTAATAAGCATGGCGCAATAAATACTGCCTGTGCCATAGTTTCGTCTTGAGATGCTTAGAATTTTTCAATTTTCGATGCACTCACAATGAGTTTCAAAAATGATTAATCCTTGCAGTATCAATACATTATCTATGTACATTGTTATTGTTATAGAAGCTTATAGAAGCGTTGGTTACGGTTGTTGTAATAACTTTGACTCATCACAATCGACTAAATTGACATGCCTGGCGTAAAATGTACCCCTGCCCTTTGTGCCCTGGTGATTAAGAAAGGTAAAGACAGATCTTATACAGTAGAATAGCGTATCTCCAACTTTAAAAGGATCACTATAACTACATATAAGGATATACCACTTTGTACATAACTGTAGCAATGCCATTACAATTGAGTCAACTACAATGAAAATGTAATAACTGTTGCTTTTTCGTCCAAGTTAAAATTCCATGAATATTTCTAAGCCTCTAAATTCCTCCAAGAACCGTGAAGAAGCGTAAATGAATGTAAAACTCGTCATCATCCTCATCCCATTGAATCTCCAGCCTCAGAAAAGGATGAAACATTGTGTACTCTCCCATCTTAAATTGTCATTACGTGTAACACTCTGTGATAATTGCATTATTGTATGGGAATCAGATTCAAATTTAAATAACCGGCTATCTGCATGTATTTTGAATAGATACTTGATACTGGCCATTGGATTTACTATTTACTGTCACTTGCTGTCATCTGCGTCCCTATAGCCCCCACCTATTCAAATTCTACACGCTTTTCCCTTGAGATTAACCTTTTCGAAACTGTAATATATCCAGTTTTACATCTCTTTGAAAACAACAATTTCTTGTTTTGACCTTTTTTAAAAGTGGTATTTACTAGTTTTGACCATTTTGAAAACGCTAGTTTCTCGTTTTGACCTTTTTTAAAAGTGCTACTTACTAGTTTTGACCCTTTTTAAAACGCTAGTTTCTCGTTTTGACCTTTTTTAAAAGTGCTATTTACTAGTTTTGACCATTTTGAAAACGCTAGTTTCTTGTTTTGATCTTTTTTAAAAGTGCTATTTACTAGTTTTGACCATTTTGAAAACGCTAGTGTCTTGTTTTGACCTTTTTTAAAAGTGCTACTTACTAGTTTTGACTTACTTGTTTTACAAAGCATTCTTTCCATGGTTGATGGCTTCGCAGTTCCGAATAGGTTAAAAGTCAGTACAATCCTACAATCACACGATTACAAGTACACGCACAATCTTATCAAATCAAGTTCTGTTAATCCTGTAATTGTAAATTCTACAATAGTAATACGATCCACCTATAGTAACCTATAGAGCTCCAATGCCCAATGCCCAATACTCAATACTAACGTAATTCCAATAATAATAAATTTCTAATCCTGTAATCTTGAATGGGATGCGGTGACGAGTGAATGGTCGAGTTAATGATCATAATGGATGGCATTTATATCCTGTTGTAGGTTGTAGGCAGCTATGAATTTATGGATTAGAATTATGACAACAACAATAACAGCAACAACAACTGCTATGATTGACTCCAACTTGCAACTTGCTGTCCATTGTACAATTTAAATTCGAATTTAAATTTAAAGCGTAAGACAGCCCAGCGCCATCATCTTTCTTGCCATTATATTATATTATATATGTTATATTACATCCGCTCAATTTTTAAAGTCTATCATAATACGCTTTTAACGGTCATAGGCATTCTTGTAGCTTCATTGAATTTCCAATTTAAATCCGACACAGAATATTCTTAAATGATTTCGTGACAATCCAAAGTGAGACTAAGAAATATGGAGGAACGACAGACCATCAGTGCAGTGCTCTCAAGTATTCAGCGATTAACCTTTTCGAAATCGAAACGTCATATGTATACCTACTTACATCTGAATGTTTTTGAAAATGGTAATTTATAGTTTTTTGACCTTTTGAAATTGTTATTTACTAGTTTTGACCGTTTTGGAAAAGTGTTATTTACTAGTTTTGTGTTTTTTGGAAAAGCTAATTTAAAGAATTAAACACTTTTGTTCAGCATTCTTTCCATGGTTCCCCAGTTCCTAATAGGTTAAGGTTACAGGACCCACCAAGCAAACCAACAACAATTCATCATGAAGTGAAGCAATGCAAAGGAATCCAATGCTTTGGATCTCCGTGTGTCTGTGTACAGTCATAGTGTGACTCAAAAAAGTGAACAATTTAAAAAGTGACCATCATCCTCATGTCCTTTTATGGGAGGCAGTGCAAATGGCATCGGGAGAAAAGATGGAGCACAGACACACACACACAGCACGTTGCGTTGTGTTGTTGGTTTGTTAGTTGCTTTGCTTTGCTTTACATCTCTGGCTTCTCACTGTCCGTCCATTTCAATTTCACTCTGCATTGTACAAGCTTCAATTTTTAAGGGTGGCAACTTTTTACTTTTTACACTCACTCGCATCAATGGCAATAATGTAGGGACCTACGCAGGTAAATGCCGACAGCATTATAATATAATATACAGAATGAATATACATACGTAGAATAGAAATAAGTACCAACTTTCCTAAAGCCCATTGCAGTATACAGTTTGAATACAGTTTTGGTCTTGCATAATATAATTACAGAGGAACTTACAGTTATTTACGGAGCGAAGATTTCTTGATGTTCTTTATGTTCCGTGGACATACTTGGCTTTGCCTGTGACTTGACTTATGTAAAATAAATCCGTACGCGGAGATCAGCCTGTAAGTCATAAGTCAAGAGGCGATCTTTGCGTCTCGAGCAATTTAGAACGGCCATCGCATCTCCTGACTTGTGAGTTCTGATGTGCGTTGAAATGCCTACAAATTATTCAGCTACCCTTATTTTCCTGAGGTACTCAGGAGACAAGACAGATAGACGGACAGACAAGATGCTCTCAGGACATATAATTAAAAATAAAAAATGTTTCCAATGGCTGTAGGAGTATTGGGAGTTTGGGAGACTCATCTATAGCGTGGCGTTGTTGGTATGGATGTATGTACACTGCAGACATCACCCAGTGCTCCTATTTCCTACTTCCGAGGGGCTTTCCAACTTTGAGGTCAGAGAAATGGCATTTTTGTAATGTGTACATGCGGTGTTTTTGCCTTTTATAAATGTCAAAAGGCTGATTTTAAATTTTTAAAAAGGTTTATTCATTGTTTGAAGCATTTTTAAAGCGTTCTTTTTATTAAAATGAGATTTTTGAAAAAGGCCAATTTATTGCTTTGCACCTTTTCAAAATGTTAATTTTAATAAAATGACACTTTTGGAAAAGGCTCGTTTATGGTATTGCACCTTTTCAAAATGTTAAAATCATTATTTTCACTTTTGAAAAATGCTAAATTATTGTTTTTCACCTTTTTAAAATGTCAAAATCATATTAATTTCACTTTTGAAAAACGCCAATTTATTGTTTTGCACCTTTTCAAAATGTTCCCCATTATTAAAATGACTCTTTAAAAAGGCGAATTTATTAATTTTTACTTTTTCAAAATGTTCATTTAATTAAATTGGCACTTTTGAAAAAGGCTCATTTATCGTTTTCCACCTTTTCAAAACGTTCAAATCTTTATTTGCACTTTTGAAAAAGGCTCCTTTTCGAAAATGTTAAAATCATTATTTTCCTAATTTTAAAACAGTTTTTTAAGCCCAAATTGTGTGACTTCATAGTTGGAAGGCTCCATATTCCATCCATCCGTCTAAAGAAGAGTCTGCATCTTACATTACCTCCCTACATTAGAATCCCAGTCGACCTGAGCTGGATCAGCGTCCACGTAAAAATTTCATGCGTAAATTACAAAGTCAAGTTGGAGTGTTTCCATTGGGCTTTCCACACACACACTTGAAGCTCCCCGTGTATTTAAAGTTAGTTAAGAGTAAGAGAAGCCTATGAATATATATAAATACATCAATATTAGATGCGTCAATGTGTGCACAGTTCACAAAATCACAGATCTAACGATAAGGCCAGCTTTAAAGTTCAAGAGTGTTCAAACGGAAGACGAACTCTCACTTTCCTGTAGACTGCGACTGTACACACTGAATGCATAGAAGAGCGTAGACCGTAGAGGGAAACAAACGTACGATTTTACAGTCTAAATTGTGAGCAAACTTTAAATATTTTATGAACATGTGTCTTCGCACTAAGACTGCAGTAGTGCACTTGACTTTTCTAAACTTTGCTCGTAATGGCAGAACTACTAGGAGCAAAATTATTCATGATATACACCTTTCTAACTAAAGTTACACGACTTGACTAAATAAATACATGGAACATGTTTGTAATTTTCTTAGTTTTCACTTCCCGCAACTAATCGTAAAAATCCAACAACAAAAAATGGGCTGTAAAAAAAATTTTTCAATGGCTCATTATGATCCTTGTACAAATAAATCTAAATAAAGATCCTTATATAGACTTGAAGGGAAATGCACTATGAAAAATGTGTATAGCAAGTTATGTACTAAAAATCTGTATTTTTTTGAAGCAAACTTTAGGGAATGCAGCTGCGCTTAATAAACGTAGTACAAATTAGCACATTCTACCATTTAAAAAAACACTTTTACAGCGTTTACGGTATTAATAAAAATACCAGCTACTTTTTTTACGCCGAGTGTTAATGGCTTAAAAATAAAAATGTTTCTAATTTCCATATGCAACCATTACCATTACCATTATCAGTACAAATGGCATTTATTTTTGAAATTCCAAGAGCTGGCATAGTTGGACGGGTTTGTTTTGTTAAAAGTGGGATAGTAAAAATCATTGCAGCGAGGGATTGGTAATAATAGAATGGAGTCTAACGAAGGCTGAAAGGGAAATGTGCGTGTGCGTAGACTATTATTGCAATGTGCATTCCATTGTTAGTCACAGCTGAAGCTAACAATGGGAATGAAAATAAAAATTGAAATAATCATCCAAAATGGGAAGAGTGCAAGGGATAGGGAAAATGAATGAGATGAGTTTTTGGGAGCACCTAAAGGTGTCTAACAGGCTTATAGGTATATATGTATAGGAACTATACCTTCTGTACTAATAGCGTTCACTTTTCACTTTTCTTTCAATGTATGGCACGCACGTGGGTATATACCTATAGCACGCAAAGATCGGATATGGACTCTTCACCCAGCCATTGTATGATTGTGCTCCGTTCCAGTGCAGTGTGTTCAGCTTAAAGGAGAGGAGCCTTTCCAAGCTCTGCTTTTACGCACTCCAACACCAACAACAATGCTTCCACTCACACACCTCAGTTATTGCAGGGACGTAAACAAAATTGTGCATTCAGTGCCAACAACTATGGAGCCCTTGCTCTATCGGGGAATTTTTGAGTCACGTTTCTATCCATCCCCCCTTACGGGGGCTATACGGGCTCTATCTGGGCTCTATACAAAAGATAACATGATTGCATGCACCCCTCTTGCTTCTCTTACATTTTTGTGTGCA
>JAQFZC010000767.1:0-40859 GCA_034695205.1 Dicyrtoma fusca | reverse complement strand
TATTTAGTAATTTGCAGCTAGCAAATTACTATCGCTAACGTCTGTCACGACACTGCTAAATTTATCGTCGTGAACAAAGCCGTTAATTTAACAATTTATTTGCAATACATCAAGGTTAGCAAGACAATAGAGAAAAAGTTGGATCACGAAAACCAAGTCAAAGAGATCCCACTATTTTCCTCTCTGATCGCGCCTCCAATTACACGAGACCAGTAGTGCACTTGTACTCTTTTGCTCCTTACTGATCTATGGCAAAAGACTTTGTGTGATTTAGGGAGTTGAGAGGATTGAGAGAGATAGGCTTGACGCCGTACGAGCACAGACAGTAAGTAATTGATGGTTGAAATAAAAGGAATTAGGGATGATAATATTTCATATGATTATGATAGAGTCTCTCTGTATTTTCTGCACATGTATAGATGCGTAATATACTCGCAGCTTCCAAGTCAGTTGGCAGATCTTTTTCGATCTAGACCAGACTAGGTTAAGTATACAGATGGAGATGGTTCTATAGGCATAGGAGTAGCTCCCCTGCCTTTCAGCGTATTATGTGTAGCAGCATGAATGGGAATGTGGACTCTCTGCGCCTCAGTGTCTGCGTCGTTAAATATGAGGAGAGTGAGACTACTTACGATTAGCTGGCTGGGTGTGTACTGGGATAATATGTAGGTAGGTAAGTGCGGAGCGTAAGACGCAAGAAGTGTAATAGCGTAATATATGTAATGCGTGTATTATGTGGAAGGGTTGGTTTGGGAGTTTGGGGATTATCAAAATGTTGCTTAGAAAATGGAAAGAAAATAAATGTCGACTGGAGGAGTGTTGGATTGAATTCGGATTGGATATTCTGTCTGGTGGTGGTGGTGGTGGTGGCGGCGGCGAGTATAGAATTGGAGCTTTTCTTGGGCTGAGGGAGTGTGTGTGTGTGTGGAGAGAGAGAGAGAGAGAAGATGAAGAAGAGAAACAGGAGGCCGGATTTGATAGTGTAAAAAAAATGAAATCAGAGTCGAAGAGATCAGTGAGTGTAAATATTTGATGCATGACACAAATCCTTTTTCACTTTCCTTAAAGCCGGCAACTAAAGCTTCTTGTTCCGTTTGGACTCCGTGCGCTCGAGCGAAATGTTGAGGAAATGATGCGAGAACAAGTCGGAAAATTGAATTTGGGAAAACCACGGTGCACTTTTATTTCGATACTTTTTCAAATTGGGATCGTCGTCTTCCTTTTCTCTTCCTTCGCCTTCACTTCCTTCCCTCACGCACTCTTCTCCCACCACCACCATCACCACTTCCATCCGCATCCTCCGTCGACGACGTCCTCGGCCAAGGAAGTGGATGATGATGGGAGATGTGGGGTCTTGGGACTTCAACGCCGTTGTTGGTGTGGGAGGAGGGGGCTTCGTCTTATACAGATTCTTGGAGGACTCAAGTCAAGACAGGCAGTCAAGACGTCTCCAATCTTCTTGTGCTCACTTTGGGCTTCCTGGGACGGAGCGTGGCTGGAGGAAAATGCTGGAATATTTCCCCCTTCAATAACTTGTGGAAGCCCGTGCCTCATCATCCAACGCCATGGATTTCCAGATCCATTTATTTCCTTGTTTCCCTTCCCTCCTCTCCCGTCTCTCCTCCGTTCGCCTCAACAATCATCGTCTCTTCAACCGTGCTCCATTAAAATCCTATAGCTTTAAGCTCTTGTAAAAAGACTCGCGAAACAGAACCAATACAAATACGATACCAGAACCAGTTCCAGTTCCAGTACCAATGCAATGCCTAGTACAGCGCGTATACATATATGTAATGTCATTCCGAGAAAGTCAACTGTTCATACATACAACGGTATTATAGAGCCTTCCCAGATTCCCAGTCCCAGTAACAACTCAACTTTGTAACCAAATCTCAAGTTCAAAGACGCAAGTTAGGTTCATTCGGTTACAGTGGTGTGTGTGCAATGATTTCAAATCTGTGTGGATATGTATGTACAGAATCCACACGCTTAGCTACCATTTCCCCTTTGTCCCTCAATTCTTCTTGTACCTACAAATACATAGTAATGAGACTGCTGTGTAATACAACATCATTGTTTCATATTTCATGCCATGGATTCCCCTTCGACCCCATCATAATATATGGTGTTCCACTGCAATTCCCATGCTACATGCTCCGCTCCTACGTACCTACTTCACCTATGATCATGTCGTCAACAAATTCTCATAGGATATTTTCATCGTCGATTAGATTTCATACTGGCGAGGGAGCTGTGGAGAGGAAACTTTTTGGCTTTCCGCTCCAACTTTATTATTGACTAACTTGGAATTGAACCAGGACCAGAACCAGAACCAGAACCCAGAGAGAGACTGTCAAAGCAAAGTGAAGGACGGAAGGAGTCAAAGTCAAAGAGGAAAAGCACAGCCCTTCAAAGTTTAACAAGGCTATAAAATAAACAAACAATCAGCGGCGGCTTCTAACCTGGGTGCACATGATAGTCTCATCTGTCTCTTTATTATTATGTGCACAGGTACAGTAGGGCTATCTACCTACGTGTTTCCTATGGGAATATTGACAGAAATTTCCTTTTTGTCTACTACTGGGAAAATGTAACATAATTCCATTAAAATACGAATTGCCATTTCCGATTGCTAAATTAGTGGGGATGTATCGGTACGGGAGCATCATCATATCATATTATTGTATGACCTCGATAATTAAATGCAAAACACACGCAAAATCGATGCTGTTCGTGTAGCTTTGACTGTTTGATGATGGTGATGGTGCTTGAGACCAAGCCGAAGCCGGTATGACTGGGAATGTATGTATAAGGCACAAAGTGTATAGCGACGCGGCGTACAGGTCGCGGACAGAGAGGAAACCACTTTGTAATTATTCCAGTTTCCACAAAGGGAACTGAACTCGTAATTTTATCTTTAACAAGATGAGCGTTAATGGACCTAAAGGATGATATAATAAGTATCTGTATTGGTATACCAAAGAAGCTATACCGGTAATTATACTAATAGATGGGTAAATGGATATAGTCTAGTTCTAGTTTCTCTAGAGTCTACCTCACAACAATGGTCCGGTCAGGTCTGATGATGTGGTTGATCATGTAACTCATCTTGTGAGAATGCCAAAAACATATAATTATGGGTTGGAAAGATTCAAATGATAATTCGTACTTTTGGGGTAATTATATATGTGATGCATGGGGTGGCCAAGTGTTCAATACATTTACCTCTATGATGTGAAGGTAGTGCACAAGGAGAGTAATAAAGCAGAGCTAAATCACAGCTCACTTTGCACTACCTACTTTGTCTTAAAGAGGTAGATTTTGTTGAAATTATGAGAAAATCAATTTTTATTACTCCCGGCAAACTGTCGGAAGACCTATTTAAAGTCCCACAAGGCTAGTTTCCTTTTGTTTTCCCTCGCTTTTGTACTTGTACTTATTTACCACGACGACTGGGAGGATTATACGAATAGCAGAACAGAATGACTTAAGCACCTTGCTATAGGCATCTACGTGTGAGGGTATCTCATATTATTTGAAACTGCGTTAATTTATAGGCACATAGCGTCTGTGAAGAATCATTGGGGTGTAAGGCCAGTCCTCTTTTAAAGGCATTACGATGCCAGTCCTAGCTTCCACTTTATTTCATTTTGGAGTATATTCAGTCAACTTGTAACCAATATATTGTATTGGTACATATGTTTATACAAAATGTAAATTAAATACCACTGTTACACATTTTTGAAAAAGTATAAACATCCCTTTTACACGTTGAAAAAGTAAAAATATTATTTTAAACACCTGCAAATATCCGTTTTACAACTTTTAAAAAAAGTTTAAATATCCGTTTTACACGTTTTTGAAAAAGTGTAAACATTCCTTTTACAGGTTTTTGTAAAAGTGTAAATACCACTTTTACATCTTTTTGAAAAAGTACAAATATTACTTTAAACACCTGTTTGAAAAAGTGTAAACATCACTTTTAACCCTTTTTGAAAAAGTGTGAATATCCCTTTTACACATTTTTGTAAAAGTGTAAATACCACGTTTACATCTTTTTTAAAAAGTGTAAGAATCCCTTTTACACGTTTTTGTAAAAGTGTAAATATCACTTTTACATCTTTTTACAAAAGTACAAATATTACTTTAAACACCTGTTTGAAAAAGTATAAACATCACTTTTAACCCTTTTTAAAAAAGTGTAAATATCCGTTTTACACGTTTTTGAAAAAGTGTGAATATCCCTGTTACACATTTTTGTAAAAGTGTAAATACCACTTTTACATCTTTTCGAAAAAGTACAAATATTACTTTAAACACCTTTTTGAAAAAGTGTAAACATCCCTGTTACACTTTGAAAAAGTGAAAATATCCGTTTCACAAGTTTTTAAAAAAGTTTAAATATCCGTTTTACACGTTTTTGAAAAAGTGTGAACACCACTTGTACACATTTTTGATAAATCCCAAATTACAGTTTTGCTATTTTTGAAACGCGCAAATGCCACTTAAACTATTTAAAAAAGTGTTAAACAAGGCATGCATATTTTTTATGAACACAGACGTAATGTTGATTCTTTTGGAACTTACTTCAAAATGGTCTTAAGCGGATCGACTGAACTTCCGTCACAATTCTTCTTCACCCACGATATCTCCTTTATCATTCTCACCAGTCACAACTACATATATATAGCACTGAAATCTAATGTATTGAATCCTATTGGGCTTTCGTGGTAGCTATGAATCTTGTTTTCTATCTCTTTCCATAGGCCGTCCTTGCCTCCCACAGAAAGTCCATTGTGCCGAAGGAATATAAAATGAAAAATTTATTCTCCAACTCTTCTCCTGAACGCCATTTCTACGGCAAGTCACTACGATTAGCTACCTTACCTTACATATTAGTTCCTTGTTAGACAAGTCAGCCGTTAGTTACTTAAATGAATGAATATGAGCAAAGCACAGGAGGGGATTTGCTAAAAATCTTTTACAGCACATTATGTGTCTATGTACATGGGAAATTATACTCAGATTGGAGCTGAAAGACTTGAGTCGTGAATAAAATCGGTGTAAATTCTAACTCGTTTAAACAAATTGTGAAGCCAGAGCCATGCAAAAAAAAATTCCTATTCTTTGGCACCAAACTAAAGCCCACGACCTGGTCTGATGAGGTGGTGTTGCATGGTGGTGGTGGTGGTGCTGGTATGAATTTGAAAAACCGTTTTTGCATCATCGCATCGCAAACTCTCACAGTATGTAACAGTGAATGCAATGCAGAAGAATTAACTATAGTATAAAAATGTTTAATGCTCTTTTTTTTTTTCTTTACATGTTGACTGTCATTGCATGCACGTAAGTAAGCACTTTGGAGAATATTTAAAAACTATGTACGTCCCTACATGTACGTACGACAAGGGGAAATCTTACAAAAGTACAACAATATAGGCCATCAGAGAATAGGCCCGCCATGCCATAACCAAAGGCAAAACGTAAACTTTAATGATCTGCATTGTATTTCTGAGTTGACGTCTGTTCCTTCCACTTCCATTGTACTGTTGAGTTCAAACTTCCAACTTTAAATCAAAAGGTAATGGTCATGTCATTTCTATCTGTGCATTTTCAGGAGGATACGAGACAAGAAACAACGAAACAAGCCACTATACTAGTTCAAGGGGGGAAAAAATTCTTTGCGAGGCTGCTGTTTCTGTATACTGTATAGTAGGTAGGTAGCCTAGACAGAAATCCTCAGTCTATCAGTAATCACTCCTCAACGGCCCCAGACTCTCGTCATTTTTCTAATATTTCAGTCCTTCCACTTCATAGTTTATATCAGTCGTCCGTAAGAATAATTATAGTTAAATATATCTACAGTCAAAATTATATCCACTGCTCCGATAGCCCCCACGATAATGAAGAAGAAGAAAAAACCACATCAGCATTACTACATACCTCCACATACTTATGTACATATAAATTGTGTGCCAGACGAATATGCCAACACATTTTCTTTATTATTATGACTGTGCTATATATGTGGAAAAAAAAAGAATAGGTTTGCTGCCAGATTTTTAATTTCATTTTTATGTTACATCACCTCAACTGCCTCTACATATAGATCTAGGAACAACCCTTCGCCTTACTGCTTAAGCTGATGATTGTTGGATAAAACTATGTTGGGCTAGCCCGCAAATCGTTATGTGTGTGTATGTGTACCTAGATGTACAGTACAGGCAGTGGCTGTAGTTGTTGTTGGTAAAATATGAATATGTAGAAAAATATTTGATTCCCTTCGTAGTCAAGTTTAGATCGAGCAATCTACATTAAATTAATTTGAAGCAGGAGATGCGGAGATGGAGAGGATGGGATGAGAAGGGGAGAAAAAATAACAAATCCCAGCAGGAACCTATGCCTTCACTTCTTCGTGTTCTGACTCCTTTTTTTTTTCTCTGATGATTGTGTCTTGCAGTTTTTCTTTGTCGTGCGTGTGATGTGTGCAATAATTACAACATTTAAGTTTGAAAGGAAATCTGAGGGAACAATTATCTGTAAATCTTGTGTTGATTGAAGGATTCAAGGGTAATCCTTTTTCTATGTAAATCCACGTATGCAGGTAGTCGTTCTCGTCTTTATTCGTCGTTTCGCTTCGCTTTTCTCTCTCTCTCTCGCTCACTCTTGTATTTTCTTGATCTTCTCTTCTCAACTGGGATTGTGACCAGCCATCATGGAATGGAAGGAAACCCCAGCCCAGCATTGAAGCAAGAAGCATTAAGCTTAAGTCTGGATTTTCATACATGAAGCTCTAAAAGCTGTCAAACAAAGGATAAAATGTAAAGTGTTGCAAAATCTAATCTTACTCCTTTCTTCTGGAAAAAAAGGATAATTCAATCATGTCTTTGTACATGCACATACGGACAACTTATTAGTTCACGTACACACAGGCATGCATCAATGACATCTGACAAAAAAAAGCGTATGTGGAGCATATATACTAGGACGTGTTTTGAAATCATATTGACTATGGGCCACTCAGATATACCTACCTAAGTATATTGAAAATGTAACTAGAGATCTTTAAGCGGAAAAGCAAATGGGTACTATATTATACTGTATGTATATGCTGGAGGCAGTTTTTGAGCTCTCAATTGATTTGATTGTGTTAGACGGAGTGGATACAGTCACACTGTAAAAAAGAGATTTGCCATTTGCCAACGCCAACGGAATTGGAATTACAGTCAGTTGTGTCGTTGTCGCTGGTGAGATTTTATTTTAATTTATTCTTACAGTCCACTGTAGCCAGTTGGATCTGCAGATATATGATAAAATCTCGTTCGTCTGAGTTATTCCGTATGTCCTATACTTTATGTACTAAGCTGCTATATATCAGTATAACACCACTGAATGTTGGAATGTAGGAATAAAACCCCCTGGAACAAATCGCCCGAGACACACAGAAACAAAATCTTTCATCGTATTCAATACTATAATCAAATTAATATGATTAACATAATTTAATAATAGATAATTTGACTTGTTTCATCCCTACCTATGCTTACTGTACGCGGGGGGATTTTTCTGTGATAGGGTCCGGGGGGATTTGGTCCGTTCCCCAAATGTTGGGAAGTGGACATGGGTGGCGTTTGACACTGTCAGCCGTCGTCAATTCTCCTTCTTGAAGTACACTGACAACAATTTAAATTGTGCAGTCACATTCTTACTAACATCCTAGAATTTGTCATTTTTATGAGCAATTTGGCATTTGAATGCGTCATGGACATGCAGATATACTAGTCCTACTAGTTAGGATGTAGTTCTTGGCCTTGTAGAATATATTTTTAATGTCTTGTAAAACATATCTCTTGCTCTGGTAAAAAGAAAGCAAAAATAGGGCCAAAGTTGTACTGATACATTTTTTGCACGATCTCTGATCGATGTATACGAGTGCGAGTCATACTATTATCGCTGTTGGCATATTTATAGCAAATTAGCAAGTAATTAATATTGGACACTGATACAGCTGACCGAGTACTGATGTAAAAATCAAAGGAGAGCCGTTCTTTATTTTGACATCTTTACAACACAGAATGGATGGCATCTCACATCTTCAGCGCTGACCCCTATCAGATCACATGATACTTTAATCTGACTAGTGAGTCCATGTGCGAAATTTAAAATACATGCACAAATCAGTAGCAGAATGTGACATGATTAAAGATTAAATAATTAAGTTGACAGTCATTAGGGCATTTATTAGAAGCAGAACACTCGTAATAAAGTGATAACATCAAATTAACCTCAAAAAGAGGGAATTACTAAGGAAATGATTCTTCGCCTCATTCTTCAATACGTAAATTATACCCATTACAGAAGGTTTTTAAAAACGTAAGGCATAAGCCATTGCTATTACTGATTACGACGGCCTCAGTCTTTAAATTCCAAATTGCCTCTATATTTTGTAAGTGAGTTCGTGTATGTTTAGCCATCAATAGTGCAGTTGACAGGCGTCTGAAAAATCGATTAAAAAAGTTCCCGTATCAAGCAAAGTATTTAGCACACCATAAAGGAATAGGCGAGAAAAGGCGAACTTTTTTTCCCCTTGTAGTTTTTAGAATTGAGTGCTCATTAGAAATATGGACGATGATCTTTTTTTCTATTTGTTATGATTTGATTTGATTTGTTTTGAGTGCAAAGTGAGCCAGGGATGTGTACTAACGATGGATTTTCAAGAAAGTTTATCTGCTAATCGTGTTAAGGTTAAGATTTCTATTTCTACGTGCCTATACCTACATACAACATACATAATATGTAGAAGTAGATCCAGCATGAGTGGTGCGTCATCATTTGGTTGGGTAATAAATAAATAGGAGTTGTGAGTGAGCGTTGAAAGAAAAATTAGATTATGCCTGACTGATGGACGTGTAATGTAATTATCCGTATTCGTTACCCTAAATACCCAGGTATACATGTATACTTTTGTGCCTAGGCAAGTACCTATAGTTAAAACTGATTGTTACGCTTCTAATTTGAGAATTTTGTTGATTTTTATTTTTTACAGTTTCTATCCAGAGGGTACTTATGTATACATCGGTCGGTGTATACCTACATAATAAAGTACTGTATGGAAACCCAGTAAAGGGCCCAGGTCTTGATCTCTAGTTTAGTAGTTGTAGATCGTACTCGTGGATCAAATTAACTTCCCTGCATGGATATCACATGGTTATGATTTTATTGATGAGGTACGTGATGCGATGTGAGGTCTATTTTTATTTTTATTTACACTGGAAGACGTGAGACGGTTGATTGTCCACATGAGAGCTTGATTAAAATTTTAATACAGGACAAGACTCGGGATCGATCACGTACACTTTATCATCTCCAACCATCATCCTATCATCATCCTCATCATCATCATCACCGAAATCCATAGCTCTTCCATCGCATCGGTTGGCTCTACATTGGTCTCCTTTATTTGATACTTACCTCATCTCACTCTCTTCTCTTATTTAATTCTCAACTGAATTTACTTTTATTTATATGCATGCCATAGGACTTACGCTCACTGCGTACCATAATGGACCCCGATCGGTACCCCATGAAGATGCGATACGAGAAACCAAAATACATAGTAGGTGCCTACGTACATCGCTGTATATCCTCGCAACTTATACGGGTAATATATACATACCTACCACTTCAATTTTGGTTTCAATATTAAGAACAGACTTGCAGGTATAGGTAAAGTACGAGTACTTCTTGGTAGCTAATGGGAGTACACGTTTGCTGATAGAGTTATAGGGAAGTATATATTATACCTGTAGACAGTAATGGAGAGGATAACCCTCACTGCCTTGGCTAGAAAAACTGAAACCTATTATTTTGATTTGATGTACTTACGTCCTTCTTAAGATATGCTGAGGTAATTCCTTTTGTCGATAAACACACACGTAATCGTAATAATGACTTGTTCTGCCCCGGCCTTACTGGTTCGACATATGATACGATACGATACGCCATACGCGATCCACAGCAGTAAAGTCAAAGTCAAAGTTACAGTCAGAGTAGAGCAAAACTAAAAAAAAATGTTTAAACTTTATGTGTCTGTCTATCTCTGTATAGGCTAGCCTCTACAATGTATCTATCTGATGATAGGCATAAGAACTAAATTGAGTTTGTATTAATCGCTCCTTTTTCCCTACAAGTTTGCTTCAAGTGAGGAAGAGGACGAAGGAGCAAGAAGTTGCAAATCATCATGAGTCTCGAGCTGAGTTGGGGATGAAAAGATGACGGCCAAGACGTACAGGTTAGACGACATGGGCTGATCATAATAGAAACTACAGACCCAGAGACAGACAGTGCAGTGCAGTTGGATATTCCGCAGATATCTAATTGAGCAGAGAAGTCATAGTTCTAAGGACGGAGAAGGCCAGGCAATCTCATCTCCATCGTTTCAGTCTTTCAGTGCACACTGTATCACGTTTCAGCATTCCATCAAGTCTAATCCATCATTTAGCCAACGACTCAAGCCAACGGAGCTATGAGGAGCCCAGTGTTGGAGGAGCACACACAGTCGACTCGAATCAGTATCCAGTCCAGTCTGGGCAAGCAAGAATCAAACTCTCCTTATTACCCCTGACGTCTCCAACCTCTTCCTCCATTATGTCAGGACCCATCTCGAATCCACACGGGGAAAACGTTCCCAAATCATCACGAATCACGAACACATCAAAAACTTTTTACTTCTTGTCCGTAAATACTACATCT
This sequence comes from Dicyrtoma fusca, assembly GCA_034695205.1. NCBI lineage: Eukaryota > Metazoa > Arthropoda > Collembola > Symphypleona > Dicyrtomidae > Dicyrtoma > Dicyrtoma fusca. The sequence goes on along the minus strand of JAQFZC010000767.1, from coordinate 30,107 downwards.
CCTTTTACATCCTATATCATCCCTCAGTAATATGATCCCTGTCAGTTTTTTTATAGATTTAAATACTCTCACACCCCCTCAACTCATAATCACTTTAATTTCATTTTAATAGCTATTAAACTAACTAGTAACTAGTAAAAGTATCAGATGTAATGTAACGTACTAGTACTAACCTATATATACCTACCTCGGTATATCACCTTCAACTTTGAAGCAATTGCTATGCTATTCGTTAATAGATTCTTCTATATATATTAGCAATAAGTGCGTAGCTGAGTCTGACAATAAATTTTAAATCCAAAACTAAACAAGAGGAAAGTACAGATGCACATTTAGTTTGTTAGCAAATGAGCCTAGGCACATAGGTAGGTACTTCTACTACTACTGCTTTTTCAATTGTTTCAGCACTGCATATAAATTGCACACACGTTCACTGCACTCCTAGTGTACAAGAACAACAAAAAATGAGCATGGGCAATACCAATACTAATCCTCACACATCATGACGAGTGTTTATGCTAATTGTCTACAGTGTATATCGGTAGCCCGCAGTGCTTAAAACTTGCAACTTGAAAATCGCCCGACGAATCATTTTTTTTTATATTATTATTATTTCAATTTACACGTTCGTTCACATTTAAATGGAATATGTGGCATCCTCCTATTGAAGAAGCGAGTATAGGAAAAGAATAAGAACACACCTTCAGCTAAATGGCTGAAAGAAAAGCATCTTCTTTTTTTTTATAGATTTCACAAGAGTATAGACACGGAGAGTGACTTGCACATATCCTTCAAATTAGTTACTTTACAATCTTTCTGTCTCTCTCACTCGCTTCATACTTGAGAAAAAATTAAAGATAAAGAAAATATAAATGCAAATGTTATGAGTAGATAAGAGCATACATAAGCAGAAGCACTTTTTTTTAATAGAATATGTATCTGCTAATCGTAATCGTAAGAATACTGATGCGATGGTATGTATGCCGAAGGTAGCTCATCACTTGACTGAAATGAAATCTTCAAACTGTCATGTCAACACAAGGTGAAGATATCCATGGACAAAAGTGCAGCAATTAAAATTTCATTGAATATTGAAATCAATTTTAAAAGTTGAAATATAGAATGCGTTCATACAGTATACACGTAGATACATACATAGGTATATATGTGTGGTATTAGGATGTACATATTTTAAATTCTTAAAGACTTGGGTTCTCTTTGCACAATAGAAACTGTTACAAACCATTATCAGTGGATGATGCTGTATGTAATTACATGGGAATCGACACCCTGGCTGTCTTGGCTTGCTTCTGCCGTCCCGTGCCATGTTTATAGGCTGACGACTTACTTTTGTACTTGAAGATATAAAGAGCATGATTAATTTGCACAAAGACTTTCTGCAAGACAAATACGACAGGGAACAAAGGAAGGAGTCCGTGATGAGTGAGTAGTATTTAGTCTTATATTTTTATCTCTCAAGTGATTAGTCATTTATATATATATTTCTCTCTCACTCCCGAGTCATAAGTGAGCACCATGATGAGCACAATCGCAGTTGTAATCACTAGAAATCAGTTAATAAAATGTCAGTACTGTGATGATGATAAGGACCCTCGCTACATTTCTTTCTGCACATATGCAAAATAGTCTAATTTCTATAGTATACACCGCACTGCACTGCACTGTTAACTGAAGGAACACTATGGACTGGGGCCCATCTCGAGAAATTAACAAAAACAATTTGCGCCTCTGGATTTCCATAATAAATTGCCACGCCGTTTAATATCGTCATAAGTTCTTGAAGTACAACACGACAGGATGATCAGTTTGAACTCGTAAAAGATTTACTAGGTACATAAAAGATGTACACATACAAAGAGGTATGGGTAACCTACACTGTACGCATTTTATCCACTACCATATTCTATTTCATTTTAATTTGACAATGATTGACTCCTTTTATTCCCAATCAAGCTCTGTAATAATAATCGCAATCAGTAGCTCAGCTCCCGATCCTATTTCTTATTTGATTTCAATTACATTAAAATCTCAAAGTTGAACACATTTAATCATGTCGTGTCGTTGCTCTACACACTTCATAAATTTTGCGGCTTTAAAAGTAGGCACATTCTCGTACTTCTTACGGACATTTACTCTATAGCTACAGACATAGTGTGTAGCCCTAAGCCATCTTTAACTTCCAGAATTTGCTTGTGCTTATAATTTGTCCCGCTGATGAGTCGGGGATTAATATGAGATAACTAATACAATCTTAAAATTGTGACATTTGACTCTGTAATAGGGACAAGTATCTAATTGCAAGTGTACATTGTAGACTGTTGGCAAATGTTAATTCAACCGAAGGCTTTTATTGCAATGTACTATACTAGGTACATAGGTATATATACATATATCGGAAAGGTAAGTTTATATCACGTGTCGTGTATCTAATATGTAATGCTAATGACATTGGCACGGTTATGAGGACGGTTGATGAAACGGCAGACGATGCGTGTAATAGCCGCGTCATTTAGAAGAATTAATAAAACCATGATGATCATTTCGGGTAGAGTTCACCGTTTATTCCCTTCTAAGTATACATATATCTGCCACAAAATCCGAGTCTTATGTATAAATCCGTAGGCAATAGTTGCATAAAGGCTCATCGTATATCTACAGTTCACTCAAGTCACTCAAGTGAACAGATGCGGTGTAGAGTTAAGGAGGCTTTTCGTTCACATTTCTGTAGATTGAAGATATTTTGGTTTGGTTTTGGCTCCGGTTCGGTGGACGGTATACGAAGGCATAGAGAGACAGAAAGTTCCAAGAGAGAGAGAGAGAGAGAGATCTGGATAGGATGAGAATTTCTAAGAGGATTTAACTGTTTCAACTATGAAAATGTACAGAGAGCCGAAATTGGAGATTGAGGTTTTCCTTAATAAGATTGAAATCATTTCTAGAGAGAGATCATCCCAAGGAATGAAGGAATGGAATGGGAGTAGAAAGAGGGACATTACAAAGGAAGGGAACTGGAAAATATTTATAGTTTGAGTTGGAGTTTGACGAGAGAGAGAGAACTTGGTTTTCCAGTCTTTACTTTTGAAGTTGAGCGGAGCGGCGGAGAGATGGTGAGCGTTGATGTTTGTTGATGATGAAGATGGGGGTGATGGGACGAGGCCGAGGAGACTGGATCGAAAAGAGAGAAGAGATCGAGGAGGTGCGTCTGAAGGACCGTCGTCACAATTAGACACATACGTAATCACGTATGAACCTACAGACCCACTAAGAGGTACGCCAGCTCCAAATCCAGCTATCTACACTGGAACTTACATAAATTCAGAAAGATCCATGCAGTTACCTTTACGTGGCTCACGTAATTCCATGAATGGTGCGTAGAAAATAGTGGAGATACTCTCTCACTCTCGCTCTGGATCTGGATCTGGAACAAACTACATATTATTATTATCTCCATACTTCTAGTTCTAGGACTGCCAGTCTTGTAATCACTCTGGGCTGGAGAGAAGCACATCCACAAGATCCACCGGATGAGAGGAACATGAAGGATTCGAGTCTTTCACGAGCTCAACATTTCAACATTCTGTATCTTCTGCATCTGTCCAGCTACATGCATACATGAATCCATCTAATACAGCATTGCATGGTCCAAAAGATATCCAGAACCTGTGTACACACCGGGGGTGAAGAAGCATTGTGGGGAAGTCCAGTCCCCGCTTAAAAGCAGTGTGACGCAAGTCCAACGTCCGGTCCCTATGATTTTGACCTAAGTCCCAATAATCCACTTTTTGCTAAGGTATCTGCTGGTTACAAAAAGCCCAACTACAACTTTTTAATTATTGTTTTAAGGTAAATTGTTGTAAATATCAGCCTTTACAATTTTTAAAAATGAGTAAAACTGGTATTTGCGCAATTAAAAATGAGTAAAACTGGTATTTGCGCAATTAAAAAATGAGTAAAACTGGTATTTGCGCAATTAAAAATGAGTAAAATTGATATTTACACTTTTAAAAATGAGTAAAACTGGTATTTGCGCAATTAAAAATGGGTAAAACTGATATTTACACTTTTAAAAATGAGTAAAACTGGTATTTGCACTTTTAAAAATGAGTAAAAATGGTATTTACACTTTTAAAAATGAGTAAAACTGGTATTTGCGCAATTAAAAAATGAGTAAAACTGGTATTTGCGCAATTAAAAATGAGTAAAATTGATATTTACACTTTTAAAAATGAGTAAAACTGGTATTTGCGCAATTAAAAATGAGTAAAATTGATATTTACACTTTTAAAAATGAGTAAAACTGGTATTTGCGCAATTAAAAATGGGTAAAACTGATATTTACACTTTTAAAAATGAGTAAAACTGGTATTTGCACTTTTAAAAATGAGTAAAAATGGTATTTACACTTTTAAAAATGACTAAAACTGGTATTTGCATTTTTACAAATGAGTAAAAATGGTATTTACACTTTTAAAAATGACTAAAACTGGTATTTGCACTTTTAAAAATGAGTAAAACTGGTATTTGCGCTTTTAAAAATGAGTAAAAATGGTATCTGTACATTTAAAAATGAGTAAAACTGATTTTGACACTTTTAAAAATGCGCAAAACCGATATTTACACTTTTAAAAATGAGTAAAACTGTTTTTGACACTTTTAAAAATGCGCAAAACCGATATTTACACTTTTAAAAATGAGTAAAACTGATATTTACACTTTTAAAAATAGGTAAAACTGATATTTACACTTTTAAAAAGGGGTAAAACTGGTATTATTACTCTTCAAAGATACTAAAACTTCTATTTCAACTTTCAAAAAGCGTGTCAAAGTTGAATTTACACTTTCTGTAAACCATTTGATATCTGTAAAAAGTGTAATTAATTGCTGGGTCTTACTTCAAATTGACAATTGAGAGGAGCCTGGACTTGCGTGACAAAGCTACTAAGCGGGAACTGGAACCACCCCAGGCCCAGAATGCTCTTTCACCCGCGATATCTCTTTGAAATAGATCTAGAAATTCAAAATGCCAGAATCCAGAGTGATAGGTTCGGCATGTAAGGGGTTAGAGATGCAGGTAATGCAGTATGTATACTGGTTCCCGGTGCCGTGCATCCTCGCACAGCTCACTAAGAATCATACATAGATGCTTGCTTCCCTTGCTTGCGTACCAACTACGAAGGGCTTCCCATTACATTCAAGTCTTGTATGTAAAAATTCTATTTTATTCCAGTCTCCCATAAAAAAAAAGTTTCATACTCACAATCAGTCTCGAGTCTTTAGGAGAGATAGTGGCTCTTTTTTTAAAGGTTTTTACGTGGATAGCCCCCGTCTACCTTCAACATTATATCTCATCCCTTCCCTTGCACTACTAGAGAGTGTGGAGCACGGATGGAGCCTCTACCTCCAGATACTCTGGGCACTCACACTCTCATCTCACACGAGAAAGGAAGAAGGAAGGAAGGTAAGAGTGACTCTGTGGTGTGGGTAATGGAAGACTGAGGAAGAATAACGTCCTGGCAACTGGACGCTATGGGCTGATATGGCCAGATGATGGTTTTTTGGTCTCCAGTCCTCATCTCACCCGTTTGCATTTCCTTCAACCTTTGTAGCCTCTCTCTTTTTCCCTCGGCCTCTCTGGACTCTAAACGGAAAGTGAACTTGGAAAAAGGCGAAGTACTAGACAGGACACAACAGGACAGAGTAAAATAGTAAAATACATATATATTCACTTTTTCTTAGGTGGCTTTTTCGATGGGCTGGCATTGTGTTGGTTGTGATGAGGCTGAATATACTGAATGCTGACTTGACTCAAGTCTGTCGACTACCACAGAAGAGAAGAGCATTGCATTTGCTCTCTTTCCTATCCCTTCCCTATGCTTTTTATGTTGAAAAAAAAGCCTTTTACATTAGCATTTGAGGCTCCCATACATAAAGTTAGCCTTTCAGACATCAAGTTTCCATCCTCACTTACTCACGGTCACACTCACTCTCTCTCTCTCCCCTATGCTGTCCTATACTAAAAAGGCGGCCCATGCCATGCCAGCCCGTGCTTGCCTTCTTCCCTTCTGCCTCGTCTGCCTCCTTCAATATTTTCTATTTTCCTCCACTACAGCCTTTCATTCCAGTCAGTCTTCAAGGGAAAGCCGTAGCGAAACTATGTACTTTGTACGCTCTCGAGTCCTCCGGTCTCGCGCTTCCACAGTATCAAAATAAATTCAACAACTTTCTTTCAACTGACAGAGTCTTAAACACTCTATACCGTCATTTCCTACATAACTTCTCACAAATAATTCTCAAAAATCTCACAACTTTACTTTACTATCCCAAACACAAGTTTAGGGGTAAAACCAAAATTTTGACAAAAACAACAAAAAAATTCGTAATTATTATTATTCTGTTGACAGTTTTGAGCTTTTTTAAAAATTTAGTAGTTGGGAGCATTTTTTTTCCAAAATTCCTTTACTTTACCGTGTGTGTCATTTTCATAAAGACAGCTAATTTCTTCCAGCCTTTTAAACAAGACAGTTACCGCCTACGGGGGAATTTGCTTTGCATGTGAATGTGAACCAGGAGAAGAACGGACAGCGTGTACTTGAAATAGTCAAAATAGAAGGAGAAAAAAAAAGATTGGAAATAGTTGTGGCTCCAGCCACGCGCGGTCATTCATTTAGCAGAGACATATAAAAAAAAATATCCGACTAAGTGTTAAGATAATAATTAAATAAGAAACAACGACGACCAGGACTGTGCTTGTTGTTGTTGTTAATACATTTGTGTGTGTGTGTGTTGTTGTGTGCGTAGATATTTCATACTTGTGACTGCTATTAGAGAGAAAAAAAAACTGAGTAAGGTGAATGTAAACGACGTGTAGTGGGTAATTTGGACTCTTGTGTGCGTACTAAATTCGTCTTGTACACAAATATATAAAATATAATTAAATATCTGTCCGCAGAGAGTGAACTGTAGTTGTATCGTGAGTAACAATACTAAATTCTAAGAGTAAGTAGCCACTACTTCACATTGAGCATAATTACAATTATACCGTATATGTAATAGAGCCAAGTAGTGGTCTTGCCCCAGCCAAAAGTTCAAGTGTACCATTCTAAATTGCACAGTAGACCATTTAAATTATTCAATGTGTACAAGTAAATTATAAACTTGACTCTGAGACTGACTCTCATTCTTTCTCTCCCAGTGTGTTTATTTGGTCTGGTATAGGTATGTAGATTCAATGCTATATAGCACCAGGATCCATTCTATACGTACAAATCTATGCATCGTCGACAGAACAGTTACAGTAGTTACCACATGAGCTAAACTCCTACAAATTACATCACAAATTTCAACGGCTACAAGGATTATCTGTAGAGACATTCATGAAATCTTTAACTACGTTGCCCTACATGGACATTAATGTTGGAAATTTTATGGCTGATTAGCAGAATAAGTATTCATTGAGTCTCATCTCTCCACTTCATGATCTTCTGCACGTCGAAAGAGAGAGAGACCCTACAACTAGTTACCGTGGAGGGAGCATAAATTATGTTTATGTGTGCATGTTGGACTCGACAGAGAGAATCCCGTCTATGCGTCCGTCAGCTCATGTCTTCCTGTCTTTATTGTTCCACTAACATTTGACTTGACGTCCAACAAAACTCAACCAACACTTCCAACCATCACTGAACACCCTCCACTATACGAGCTAAACAACTACTCTACTGCTCTAATAATCCTAATTCTAAACTTAAACTTGCCACCCAGGACCAGTCGTGTCAGTGCCAGTACCAGTACAGTGATCCATAAAAACAGAGTTAAGGAGCAAATAGATGACCATTAGAGTAGCGAAGAGACAGATGAAAGTGGAGGCAGTTGAGGATTTGGTCTGTAGAAATAATGCTAACAGATTGAAACAACGTGGGGACCATACACGTCTAACTTGAACTCTCTGGCCGTCTTGTGGGTCTAGTGAAGACCTCAGTAGTGGCACTGTATTATTATTATTATCATTATTATTATTATTCAAGTGAAACTCGACTTGGACTGGAACTCAAAACTCGTCAGATCTTGGACAAGAGTATAGAAAACACACAACCCAAACCAAAAGCCAAAAGCCAAGAGCAAACCTCTCGAACAATCATCTAGACTTAAACTTTATTGTAATAGTGGGGGTTCGAGTAATAATAATAACTGTTGTTTCATCTTTCCATCTCTCTCCCCGCCCTATCCTCACAACCACAGTAACAACAACAACAACAACAACGAAAGCGGAGTGCAGACGCTGCAGACTTGCAGAGATCTCCCTGTTGCAACCAGCCCTCCTCCATTTCAAATGTAGCAATCACCACTGCACTCTTCCCAACAACCTCATTTAAATAATCTTAATGAGTGTACAAATGCTAAATAAGTGACTTGCTTCCTCAGCCCCAAACATTTCAAACAACTAACAAAAAAAATAACCTACCGAATCAATTATTGCTACCTCTCATCCAGGGACCTACGTCCATGGTTTTCCTGTTCGATCCCTTGTTTTTTTGTGTAAAGGAATGATAATCGAAGGTGTAGAGAGACAAGGAAAGGGATTTTTCATACCGACGATCGAGATGATGATGACGATGATGACGGAGTGATGAAGACCGTCAAAGCTGGTCATTAAAGATTAACGGGGAACATATGGTTCGGGGAATACAAGCACAAGTGGAAGGGACATATATGTAGGTGAGCCTCTCGCTGGCTTATGGATTCTGTGTAGAGAGAACATCAGAATTTATGAGTACACTTATTACTGCCACTGCTGCTACTGCTGCTGCGAAAACGACAAACAAGGCTATACTTCCACGAACACGGCAACGGCAACTCCACCACGGAGGAAAGTTGTGAGGGGGAAGCCAAATAGTAACAGTTGAAATTGTCAACAGAAACAGTGAAAACAGACAGACTGACTGATCGTGTTTAAAGTGCTCCGTAAATACCTATAGTGGTCCGCAGAGAGAGAGACAGACCCAACCAAGCTTCGCGTCCAAACGGAGTGTGAGCCACACATACATAGAGATACAGTTAGAACCAGAGACTCGCCTACCCTATAGCCTGGGAATTGAGCCATTCAAACGACCCGTCACACGAAGAAGATACCCAACCTCACTATCTCGTAGTAAAAACATCTACTAATATTATTATTCTCCGCTGATACTGATAAAAAGTCCAGCGCTACACCCACCACAGAGAATAGAAGGAGCGTCATACTTACTCCAAGAGAGTACTACTACTAGGGCAACCACAAACCACATTATCAGTGAATAGATACTAGGAGCGAAGAGTGGGATAAGCTAAAGAGAGAGAGGTCCATATAGACCGCTTTGGCTGGATCTTTATTTCAATTTGTCTCTTCGTATAATTTACAATTTACAATTTACTCATCCCTCTTGTTGTTTTTTTTGTGTGTGTTGTTGGCGGAGAACATTAACTTGTACTGTGACTCTGAGTGAAGAGATACACGCATTCCGACGGACCATTGCTCTGTAAGCGCATTTGCCGCGCGCATTCCAACACAACTAACGATCACAGAGATCGAATCAATCCAAGCTTCAGCTGAGTAATTATCTGGACAAACTCAGGCGTACGACGAGAGACGGACGGCTACATAGGATAGGAGGAACGTGGGATAATTAGCCCCACTACTGTTGACACTCCTGGGAAGACGCTCGAGGAATTTTTGAGCCCCCAGTGGGTAGAGGGTCTACGGACGAGTTTGAGGGATAGAGACTGACTAGTAGAGTGGAATTGGACGTCGGAGCTGCTGAGTTTGGCGTGATTCCTGGGGCAGTCAAAATTGGGAGAGAATTCCCAGGTTCGGTGTTTGCGTGTGTTTGTAAATATATTGTTGACTTGTTGGCGGGAGTGAAGATGAGGATGTGGTGGTTTGGGGACTCATTCATCACTCCGTCAGGAGGGGGAGGAGGACTGTCAAGAGTGGATAGAAGTGGTCTGTCCAGACTTCAACTGGCCGACACAATGTTCAAGAACACTCAGAGGATTTCCATGGTGCTTTTAGTGGCTGTGTTGGTGTTCGTGACGTCCTCTGGACTGAACAATGATGTTCTCGGGATTTGTCCCAAAGATTGTCAGTGCTATAATCTTCAGGTGGACTGTTCACAGCGAGGACTGCAGTCCGTCCCTAAGGGAATCCCAAGAAATGTGGAGAAAATGTGAGAGATTAACTTTTATTTAAGTCCCTTAATTTATGTTAGCTTATCACGTCACTTCAGTCTGTAATACACATATGTCATAATGCACATGCCTACCTAATTACCACCTATACGCCTACATAGATAATTCATAGATAATACTAGCAGCTATGCACATACATATATACTTTTTTTTATCAAATCTCCGTGCTACAGAATACTTCAATTACCCAGTATTATTTATACACTGCACTGTAGCACTACTGTAACACTCTGCTTACGATAGACGATTACGAGGTCTAGGTTCTTATCCCGTGCGTGGTAGTAACGATAAGTGTGAAAAGAAACCTCTGAAGTTGGTAGAAAAATAGAGAATGACACGAATTAGTTTACATTGCAGACACAAATGTATATTTAAATCACCTCTTTGACATATGACTGTGTAAATGTGGTTAACTTGCCAAATCTCCTCTTGTCACTTGACAAATACACGCACGTCCCTTCACGCGCATACCTATCTTTCGTCTCCACATATGTACATACACGTCATCTTGTCAAAATATAAATAGAGACTCTGTAGGGACTTTTTTTTATATTCCCACCCTACATATGGGAAGACGTCAAGAAAAAACAAACAAATAAAAACTGTTGTTTTGAGGTTGAGACCCGAAAATCGTTTCAGTTTTTTTTCCGCATTGTCAAAACCTTGACGGAATTGTAACAACAATCTGTGACGAATCTAAACTCAACATATGTACATAGTTAGGTACTTATATATATACATATGTAGATGCAAAAATGCAAAGGTTGATAGGATGTAGTAACTTTACTGATCTCGCATCCCTTTACATTTCTTCCAACACCTTGTAACTCTAACAAGGAACTACCTTCCGATGATTTTTTTTCGATGGATAAAATGGATGTGTTGGGAACTTGGGATGCCCCATGTTTTCATTTGCTTTCGCTACAAACTCCATATTAGGACCTTTGACATTTGCACAGGATAAACCCGATGTGCCTGTCATTAGCACCACAGTACATTACCATTGCATTGCATGGGTGCATCCAATTTTTGTCTCGTTTTTCCTGTTTTGCTATTTCCACGGTAATGCAATGTCAAATACTGATACTTTTTGTCTAAGCAAACCAAACCCAGCGATTACATTGGGATCTTGCATCGTTCTCTTCTCATCTTTACTTTTACTCTCTCAAAACTTAAAATCAAGCCAATACAGAGAGAGAGAGTCACTTGATCATATTCAATATGGACAAAATAAAATAAAATAAAATAAAATACGTACATGCTTGAATACTGTGCTTTTCCATTCCATTTGAAGGACACGTACAAATTCATGTTACCTTGTAAAAAAAACATACACACATGATGATGAACGTGAAGCGTATGAGGATTAGAGAGACAGAACACATGGAGGGTATTTGTATTTGTATGTTTGATCTAAAAGGCATGACATGATACGTTAACTTAGGAAATATCAAATAGGAGTTACGTGTTTTCAGATTCTTTACGCATGAAAGCAGCCGTTTTTTTTCTTGCTCTCTGTCTCTCCTTCAAATCCACATGCTACACCACCAGAACGCCATAACATACCATAACGGAGCATACATACCATGAAAGACCACACTAAAACACTCACACTATTGTTTATACCTATCGGCATGGGTATAGGTATAGCTAGGACCTACTACTATATAGTTAATAGAGGTAAATATATTAAACTGGAGGAGACGTGGCAAACTGTCAAAACATAACAAGGAGTAATTTCTATTTATCTTCATTCTCTTTTGCATGTATGATAATTTTTGAAGTTTTAACATGAAACTACAAGGAACGTAACTCCGCCTTGTTAGAACTTGGAACCATTTCATTCCATTACACTTTTCAACTGTCTTGACTTGGATGAGCGGAGTGGAGTGCCTCGAAGAATTTAACGTATTTTCTTTCTTTCTTTCTTCCAAATCAATTGTTCCAGCCAGTCAGCACAACCCTACTCCCTAACATAGTACATAAATACTACAGTCTAATCGTCCCTGCCTATATTCAAACAAAACAAAACAAAAACAACCAACTAATATTCTCCAGAGTGTTTAAAACATTTCCCTCATTTTCTTCGGTATAGTACCTTTTGCATGCCTATATATATATACATAAATTTTGAGTCTCTGGCACGGTATGGTATGGTAATGGTACAGCGTGAGATTGCATCCATGGGAAGGGAGGGAAGTGCATGATAATTGTATTAAGCACACTATGCTTTATTAAAGTGAGACTCATCTGGGGCTGGTTGGACGTAAACATGGCGTAGGCATCCTTGTACTATGTATAATATGTACCTACGTGTGTCAGGTAAAGGGCGCTCATAGGTTCGTACAGATGTACATAGTGGTCCGGGTCTTTCCGTCTTTCATTATTTCGTGTGGTGTGTGTGCAGTGTTGTTTGGAGCTTGTGGCTGATTCTGTTCTGTAGAAAGGATTCATGGGTGTTCCTCATGAACCGTGAATTGATGAACAAGAATTTGGAGGAGTTGCAAAATGTGTCTGAGAGGAAAGAATGAGCAGATTGTTTCTAATGTATCCACTTCCCCGACGATTACAATCTACATACAATCCTCGTACACTAGATTGGTATTTACATTTAAAGTAGTGCATACAGTCTATAGTATGCTTATATAGACGGGCGGCTGCGGCTATAAGCTCCGGATCTACGTATACGTACATATATCTTGCCTTTCTGCACCCATGGCCATGGAGCGGAGTCTTAATGTGCAACAAAGAATTCCCTATTAAAAATTTAAATAGAAATAGGCGGTACGGTCCATGTTCATGTGAGTACCCACATGGAGTGGAAGAATGGGAAATGGAACCGTACCTAAGTCATTAAATTGGAGCTTTTGCTCATTTGCTCTCTTGTTCCCTCTTTCCCTTGGCTAGTAGTGCCTTGTGTGCATTGTAACCCAAGGAAATCATTGGACTTATGAAAAACGAATAAAAAAAAATCAAAACCTGGGCATTTCTTTGGGTTATGCAGTGCTAGTCATACTGGCCGTAGCGAAAATACCGACAGGCATGGGGTGGGTGTATGGATGCTGGTACATGGAAATTAAATGTGCCATTCATTCCCGTAGATGCAGAAATATACGTCGGTGTATGTGCCTCGGCATAGTTAGTGAATAGTAAATAGTCGAGACCTTTGGATCGGTACAAGATTGTAGTTAGTGTGGAGACTGTGTATGTACAGAGTGTGGGATTTGGATATGCTGATGCATGACACGTACATGGAGAAGGACGTCTGTGTGTGTGTGTGTGTGTGCAGTGTGTGGGATTGAGTCGTAATTAGTCGTGTCGTACGGGGCTGGATGCTGGATGAGGGAGGAAGATGCGGTGATGGAAGAAGATGTGTCTTGTTTGAGATGCGTTGGAGTTCCAAAGGCCATGCTGACGAAGATGCTTAGATGGGAATTCATAAAAGTAAAACAAAGTTGTAAAGTCAATAGCTCTGAGGTTTGTTTGGCAGAAAGAGGAGGAAGGGGGGGAAAAGTGATTTGAGTGGTGGATGCTCAACTAGACACATTTGCTCCTGGCACTTCTCTTCATTTCTGGTCCTCACACAAACTATATACACTAATAAGACTTTTGCTAAGCCTTCGCCTCCTTTTCGTTTTGATTTCCCTACGCTTTTTGAATCGCCTTCTGTTTTGGCGTTGAGTTCTCCAGCACTAGCAGGGATGGTCATTGCACTGCCAAACAACACTTTCCATCCGCCACTTTACAAATAGAGACTTGACTCTAGATTGACAGGGGGCCGGAGTCCTCCTGTCCAACAAGTCATTCACAAAATCGTCCACCGTGCGGCTGCTTCCTCTCCAACATTATCCTGTGCTTAGAATTGTGTGACCAGAGTCTGGCCTGACCATGTGGGCAGGTAGTATAGTAGAGTGGAGCGACATGCAATGTCCATTTCGATTTCGAATTCGAATTCGACTATGACCAAGAATTTGAAATTACACGTGGGACATCACAGTATTCTCCACTCCAGCTTGTCTTTGTAGGGACTGAGAGTGAGGGCAGGAGACAAGATCTAAGAAATCCATTGCATTGTATGGGGCTGGTAGGCAGGCAGGCAGGGAGGCAGGCAGGTAGGTTGGCTTTGCGGGTGGAGGTTGAAGTGGTGAGTATAAACGGAGTATAAACGATAGGTTTGGCGTGTGTTGAGGGTCCTTGAGTCAGAAAATTGTTGATATGATTGCTTCATTGCTCGGAGAAGGAGTTGTGAGGGAGAGAAAGGGAGAAGCGACCAAAAAGGCATTCCATGTCAGAGCTCCGGAAAAGGAAAGTAAAAAAAAGTCTCTGATTTAAATTAGTTTTCCGTCCCAAAAACTCTTTTCACCAAGTCCATTGTAATATTCCGATGAAAAGTTTCCTCTCTTTTCCCTCACATCTCTTCGTCCTTCTTTTCCCCGTGTCTCTCTCTCTCTCTCTCTCTGCTCCTTTGGTTTCCTTTGACTCGGTTCTTCGTTCTGCTGGTTCTCTGTCTGTCTGGAGGACTGAGAGAGAGAGTGAGTGTGTGTGTATGTGTGGCTGGCTGGCTACGCTACAGAGTAAGAGTGAGAGAGAGTCTCAATGGAACTAAAGCACATAATAATATGTATTCATCTTCAACTCTATGAGTCTTAACTCTGCTTTTTTTCCCTCTGAAAAACCATCTCTCACCCGCCAAGTCTCTTTCATTTCTATTGCAAGACACTTTGCCGTCTTTTTTCTTCTTCTTCTTCTTCCTCCTTTTCTCTTTCTTCCTCCACTTTTGACTTGTTTCTTTGGTTTTTCCTTTACGCGAGACTTTCCCTCTTCCGCCGTTTCCCTTTGACCATCAGCTAAGCCATCAACATATGTATGTATGTAGGGACTATCCGCACCATGCATATGTCGACACATATACATATAGGGATGATACGGAGTGAAGACACACAAATAAATATCTCAGTTTTCATAATATCCACTATTCATGAAGCCACCAATACCTTCTTTTAGATTTGGACTTTTCGAGGTTTGACTTGATGGCGTGCGAACGTGGTTGGGTTTGAAGTTGGACGGAAAATAAAGGGAGATAGTGTGGGAAGTCCATACTCTTTTCCAGATCTGCTTTGATTTCGTAATTTTTGTCTGAGATATTAAAAGACGCATCCGCTAAACATTCTGGTATATTTTTATAAATGAAGTTATTAACAAAGCAAACATATATTTTGGCTTGTATGTGTCTGCATCGGTGTAGTATTAACTGCCAATACCGCCAATCGAAATAATAAGTTACTTAGTTGGACTTGGAAATTTCATTTTCTATGGAAGGTAAAATAAAGGATTTCCAATTTCAAAGAAGAGAACCCCGTTCCATTATCCATTTTTAGGTAAAAGATAAATCAAATTTTTACACAAAAAATCGGAACTGGGTACTCTACCCGGCTACGAAGAAAACTAATACTGTTTCTATATATGACTCTGGACAAATGGGCTGATAGTGTCCGTTATTTTAGCAGGACCTTTCTTCAATGGAGAATAAGTCATATAAGTCATATAGCTATATCCTCATGGGCAGGTAGTTCTTTCTATCAGTAGTTGGGATGTGTATACATTCTAGGGATTCTAGGGAAGTAGAAGTGAGTGAATCTTGACTCGACATGAATGGAGAGCTGTGACAGGAAAGGGAGCAGACTTGGTGGGTACTTTACCGCATCATTTTTTTTGGGGTACACACTCACTCAGTCGGAGTCAAGAGTGAGCGAGTTAGTGAGACAAGAGCCATTGAAATTTTATATTTCTTTCTTGAGACTTGTGTGATGCCCTTTGCCCTCCTTGATTACTTGCTATTCATACGGCTAATGTAATGATTCCTTCATTATTCCCCTTTTTTCTGCTCAGTCGAACCTTTTCTTCCCTCAACACACACACACACAGACACACTGCACTGCTGCTGAGGACTGGGAGAGAGCCACGTCATGAGCATGCATTGCTTGTCTAGAACTCTAGAGGCAGTCAGACAGACAGTCAAAGAAGACAGAGAGAGAGAGAGAGAGAAGTGGAGGCGAGGCGAGGTTGTAGATGATCTTGTTCATTTATTTCCTTTTTACGTATTCAATACCATGGGCCATGAGACCCATTCCTATTGCATTGGTAATCCATGGAACACTTTTCTTTTAGTTACGTACCTCTTTTTCTGTAGTAACTAGAGTCTAGGACTTTCAAGGATTACAATTTTTCTCCACTGCGTATTCTTGCAGAGTTACAGAGAGTGTGACGATACAGAGCTAGCTTGTTATTTGACTGGCTGATTCTTTTGCTTCTTGTTCATCTTTGGGCTGGTCCTGGTTGTTGGTACTGGTTCAATTAATTGTATTTGTTTGCAAAATTGTGTCCCAAGTGAATTGGAATGAGGTCACGATGATTTTCATGCCGATTCTGATATGTAGCAGGAGCAGAATAGGCACAGGGCGTGTAGCTTTCTTTCTCTCCTTTTACAGAGGTACCGGCATGGGATGGAGCGGGTACATAAGGAAGCTGAAGGAAAAGTTAATAAGTAGTGGAAACATGTTGTTCTTGTTGTTCTTGTTCTTTGCCCCGTCTCCCAATCAAAATACATACAAAATAATAGAATGGGGAAAAAATTCTTGGAATCTCGGGATTCTCATTTCCCAATTTTGGCATTTGGGGATTTTTTGGCCAAACTCTTGACTCGATACAGTAACAGTATTACTTTGTAGCCCTTATTGTTAGTTATATCGTAATTGGATATTGCATGTTTTTGTTTGTCTATTGTGCTCCTTGGCTCCAGCTAATTTACAACTCGTGCATTGAATGGAGAGGCATGTGAAATGTGGAAAGGAGTAGGGTGTAGATGTGGAGTAGAATGTTTAGGTTTATTTGGTTTGGAATGGAAATCTTACACTGTGAGTTGAAGCTACAACAAAAAATAAGGTGGACGTAAGGGACGAATAATTTTGGAATACTTAACTACACTGGGTGCTCCTCCAGTCTCATTTCCTACGATGAGAATTGAGCAAATAAGAATAGAATATTTAAATGGCAAACGAACACATACACACATAGTTACACCTTCGTCCTTTGTACTTTTAGGATTCTGGGAATCCCTTTCCTACTTACATTTCAAGTAGATACATACATAGGTAATAATATCCATAAAATGTGTTGCTTTTCCCAAGATTAAAGAACTGGGAAAGGGAAGAAAGTGCCTAACTACCTAGGTTCTGTAGCTTATAGGGTCTTGAACTCAATTTCTACTGCATTTCATACATACCTATGCTTTATTCAGCACGAAGCAGTGGTTTCATTTGGCTTGTTTTTTTTGGGCAAAATTTAAAATGTATTCGAGATTGCTGAATTTCATAGAAATTCTATGTCGTAAAGAGTCAATATTGAATGAAGTGAATGGATTCAGGCAACGGCCGTACGTATGGCTGCCACTGTGGGCTGCCGCAGAAACTACTACACGTAGGTTCATACACAAACACACACGAACTTACATACAAAATGCCATAATGCGAAAGAAACTTGCAAGTATAAAGTCACAGGATTTGGAATGGAAACTGTACTGACAGCAGCGTTGGTAAAAGGCAAAACTGATAATATTGTTTAATATTTAATTTGTTTGAAAAAGTGTAAAACAAAAGTAGTATTATCTTCTTTAAATTGAACAAATATAAATTTAAACTTCTTGAACGACTGGAAAACATACTATTTGCCTTTTCAAAAATGCAAAAACAGATTTAAGCTTGTTGAAAATCGTAAAAACCGTACCTACATACATATTACCTACCTATTACCGGTTATTTATAAATTTTGAAAAATTCGTTTTTCTATGACGTCATAATTGTAGAAATGTTCCCCCCAGTGTGTCCAACATTGGATTTACACAAATAGCTTTGTATATACTATACATATACAAATAGATAAAGTGAATTATTCTCAAGCTGACTGACTCTGATACAGTATCGTGTCACAGTAAACTTAGGCTTCGACTGCGGTGACGGACGGACGGATGGATGGACGGACGGACGGACGGACGGACGGACGGACAGACGAACAATCCTTTGCGTGAAACAGAAAAAGAGACCAAAAGGAAAAGGAAGGGACGAGGGATGAGCACTGTGCACTGACAGTTGCTATAGCTTTTTAGTTTTTAGCTATGGATTTCTTTCTCATACTTCCAAGTCCTTCGTCCGGCGGATATTATATAGGATGTGTATTTAAAGCTTACGAATAAACAGACTGACAGACCCAGAGACAGCGACGAAATATTTGCTCTGTCTGTATACCTGCAGTCAACGATTCAACTCAACTCTCTTTTACCTTCCTCTGCTATCCTTCCTTCGATTTCGATACATGTATCCATCCTATATAGGCATTTTGCCTATAGCGCAGGATGTAGCTATACTCATATGCACGTCATCGGGGGAAAACCGGCTGTAGCAACAGCAGCAGCAGTAACAGCAACAGCAGCAACCACTGACTGTGTACTGTCCTGTGTATCCCATGGAAGTTGAGAAGCAAATGTAATATATTTCTAAATGGAATCTTATTGTAGCACTGAATCGAAGATCTCTTCTCTCTCTCTCTCTTTCTTTCTATCTATATCTCCTTCTTATCCTTAGGATGGATGGGAAAGAGAGTGCAGAGCAGGAGAGGAAAGAGCTCCACGGTGAATGATAATAAAGTGTTGGAGAAGAGAACATGTCTTTATCAAAATGCAAATAGCCTTGCTCATTTATTTATTTACGACCGTACTAAAATGTTGCCTTCTTCTCTCTCTCTCTCTCTCTGTCCTGCTAAATACTAATACACCTTAATATAATTCCAAACATGTGGGATGATGCACTCTTCGGAAGACTGCAAAAGAAAAAAAATAGAAGAAAATTATTATAAAGCCTTCAAGTAAATAAATTCATAAAGTTCAGAGTGTCCATGTAAGATCACTTACTGCATCCCTCTCTGGCTCCTCATGTGGATTATTTACTGCGTGTAAAAATGTAGTAGGTACTATAGCTATATATATATATATAGCCATATATGTATCTATATTGACCGTAGTTTCATTGCTTTCCATTGAATTGGTTGGCAGGTAGTATGAGTATGAGTGGTGGTGATAATAATTTTATTATGTTCAGTCAGGGTGAGCTTGGGAGATGCAAATGAAGGGGAAGATGAGGAGGATACAGTAATGCACTTGATCTTTACTGCTTAAGATTATATGCACATAGGGATGGATATTTTGTGCATGAAATGGTTTAGGAAAATATAGTAGTGCCAGAGTAAAAGAGTAAAAGGTTAAGAAGACTTTGGGTGTAGATGAAAATGGAAATGGTTCGGGCTAAAAAGAATCTTGTGAAGGTGGAGGAGATGGTAGTGGATCCTTCATTTTTTTTACAAGGCTTAATGCAAGAAGCTAATTCTATAAGCCATGAAGGTATAGGTAGGTACATCTGTATAGTGTAGGCTTCAGTCCTCCAACGTAATTTCTGTAAGACTAATAAATTAATATAAGTTCCTTGTGTTGATGGACTACGGGGTTTAAAAAGATTTTCCAATTAGGATTTACTACTATTTTTACTATTGACTCGGTTCATAGACTCTGGCTACGCGGTTACGATTGCAATGTTGACTGTGTGTTACTGCACTCTGCACTATATGCACTGGACTGGACGGGACTCTGTTGACTTTCAGTGTTTAGGTTTGTTTGTGCGGAGAAAATCGTTTTTTGTGGAGCTTCAAAAGGAGTCGATAAGGTTCACGTAATGTTTCTAGAGGAAAAATAAATAGACGCAGCAGGAGTGGGAAGGCTATAGAGCTTAATACATGAGCTCTCAGTCACGGCACGATCATGATTTCTAATTTTCTAGCAAGGATTTTGAAGGTGACAGATTTTGCATAATTTTGCGAAAAGGAACGAACGAACGAGCATAGGAACCTGTTTGTCGGCGGTCAGAGTCACAATTGTTGTCCTTTCGTCAAGTATGCTGACTTTGAGTTGGTCGGCTCCCATATATTTTGGGAGCAATAAGCAAGTCGACAGAAAGAGAGAGAGAGACAGAGGCAGACAGAGAGAGAGAGAGTACAGTAAGTTGTCGTAATTAGCTTTATTAGGACTTAGCTATCTCAGGAACATCAGCGAGTACATCGGTATTACATTTACCAGTGGGTAGAGACAAATTAAGGAGCCTCTTATCGAGCCTACTGATGTATGAGCACTGATAGTAAGTTATACAGTAGACAGTTTAACCTATTCCCAACTGGGAAATTTTGAAAAGACTACTTTACAAAAGTGCTTGCCTCGAGTTGATATTTAAAGAAATGTCAAAACAAAAAGTCATTAGTTTCAAAAAGGTCAAAACTAGAAATTAACATTTTCAAAAACATTCAAAACTATTAACTAACACTTTCAAAAAGGCCAAAACTAGAAATTTACATTTTCAAAAGCATTCGAAGAAGAAATTAACATTTTCAGAAGCATTCAAAACTAGTATTTAACACTTTCGAAAGGTCAAAACTCGAAATTAACATTTTCAAAATCAATCAAAACTGTTAACTAACACTTTCAAAAAGGTCAAAACAAGAAATTAACATTTTTAAAATCATTCAGAACTAGTAACCAACCCTTTCAAAAAGCTCTAAACTAGGAATAAACACCTTCAAAACGGCCAAAACAAAACACATTAACATTTTCGAAAACGATCAAAGCTGGACATTCTACAGTTTCAAAAAGGTTAAGTATGTAGGTATGTATTCAAACTGGCATACACATAGCTCGTCTAATTTGAAATGTTGGGCTTTGTCTCCTCCTGTTGACTGGGAACCTGTAGAAAGAGACACAGTATAAAGAGATGGATGAGCTTGGCGGCCGTAGGAGAGGTTTGTTGAGTCGTTCAAGTTTCTAAATTTCTGTCTATTAAACAATGTGATGTGAGCATTAAATCTTGCTAGTTTCCACAAATATTTCTAAATTGTGAGCAGAAACTCCCCACGTCCTTTCAATCCACTGTGGACTAGAACAAACTTGAACTGTAGCTGTAGATTAGGGATATGGGAGAGACGGAGGGCTTGCTGAAACAGCAGAAAGCAAGCATTATTACTCTGGCAGCCGTGTGGAACTTGATCTTACGTCGCTTATGTATTATGAATAGCGGGCTACAGAAGTACACAAGTACTGAAATATGTACATACGTACCTACTCTGTGAGTGAGACTTGAGAATAAGAGCAATGTGAGATAGGAATGCTTTTCCGCGTTCAATAGAAGCACACATTTCACATTACCTTTCCTAAACCTAATGTTATGCTATTTTCTACATGCTATCAGCATTGCTATGCTTTGGTCTCTTAGGCTAGGGCCTTTCTGCTACAACAGACCCAATGCATCAGATTCTCACAGTCTGTACTGGCACAGAGTTACATACCTAGATACTTACTGTATAGAGGCGGGGAGGGAGACCCGAGTTGTAGAGAGTAATTTGTACTGAATCAAAGTGAGTAGGTACGAACATTCAGATGCCAACCAACACCCAACCATTGCTCTCTTCGACTCGTGCAACTTGTAACCCAAGAATGTGCTTCAGCCCAACAACACATCCCTGTTGTACAAACATGTATGTACTTCCATGGACATTTCTATTCTGATTTCCTTACAGCTACCGACTCCACACTCCACACTAAACACACTTCCGATCAGAGACCCTGTATTCTTCTTCAAATATGTCTCAGAACGACGTCTGAAATGAAACTTATGGGATTTCAGAATCTATTGGAAAGGGAAAACATTTAGCCATTTGACTATATTTTTTTTTTGGAAAAAAAAACATTTATGTATATACATATACATAGGTATAATGCTATGGTTAAAGGAAAGTGTAGAGTATTTTTTCCCTTCGTGTTCCTTTCCCTTTTTAAAACATTGTCGCCGGAGATTTATTAGTCAAATCTGTCAGTTGCATTGTTTCCTCTGTTCTGTCTTTGGACTTTTGGACGGGTGGTATGTGCGTCTCTTTGCCTCGACAAACATTCAGCACATTTTTATTCGTCAAGTCTTAATGTTAATGTCCAATAATTCAAAGTAAACCAATTCAACTCAATCCACTGACTCTCGACTCTCAAAAGTCTTCGAGTCTATACATCTTCCCGGAGAAGTACAGTAGGATCAGACCAGAAACCAGAACCAAAAGGAGTGTGTGATTGCCAAGCCCAAGTCAAATCCTATACAAACTGATATTTTTCTTATGCGAATTTTTTCTATAGTTTTTTTCTTCCTCTTCCTCGTCTCTCAATTCCCAAAATACATACAGTTTGCAGAGTATTTTTCACTGATTTTTTTTGTCGATGCGTGTGTGTCATGGAGAAGACCTAAGTTTTTTTTCTTCGTTTCACTGTGAACTTCAAGCTTGATTAGAAACACGAGCTGAGCATTTCGCCATATAGTGGGAGATAAAGATTTGCTACGGAGACGGACCGAGTCTATATTATTATGATTTGGATGCTCTTTTTTTCTTGGGCATATAACTGTACCATCAATTTGAAGTAGTGGTTAGAGAGGGAGACGTTTTGGCTTGGTTTCTGTTTTGTTTTGATTTTTTTGTGTCTAGTTTGGGGCTTGAAGGCTTGGATGGATTATTATCAAATTGAAATTTCATTCTAGCCTCGTCTTACCATGGGTTTGTCGTAGCTTGCATGGAGGCATCTTCGTCGATGATGATTATTTATGTATGAAACCGTTGTTAATGAAATCGTAGTTTTATTACCCTTGGAGATTTAAAGTTTGTAAATAAATAACGACTGGGCTGATCCGTCCATCCGTACAAGCTTACACCGTAATGCTCTCTCCGTTGCAATGCCAGATCACTTCACAGTACATACCTACATAGACAGGCAGATCCTCAAACTGCACACCTCAAAATGGAAATAGGAAATTACGTGTGTAGTAGACTGTTCACTGCTTTAAGCACATGCTAAACTAATGGCGTAATGGTGATGGTAGGGCACAAGCAAATTTTTTCCCTATCTCTTCATGATTGCATCCCGGCAAAAATCCTAATAGCATCCTTCTAGTGTCTGTAGTTGACCTACCTACTAAAGTGGAACCTAGCCTTTTAACGACTTAAATGGAAGAAACAGTGACTGAGGGAGAGAAAAACTCAACGACCTTAAATGGGAATCTTTCACGTCACACAAATATACGGGAAAACCCATGCCATGGAGCAAGTTGAAATTATAACAGAAATGTGGATGGGCACGTACATATCTAGACTTATGAGAGTGCATGACGTACTTGGAAGATTCTAAATTCTAGCATTTCTGTAACAGTAAGTATGTAGACTCAAGTGGAGGCTCCCTTTACCATTTCCTTCTTATCTAATGGCAGTGTATACACGCAGATATTTAATTTGGTTTAATAAATCATAAAAAAACGATTTGCAAACGTGCAGTTGTGTGAAATTACAACGATTCTTGCAAACATTTCCCTCACAAACTGATTATTAACGATGTATGTAGATAGTTTCTAGGACTTGCGTTCAATTACATGCACAACAATAAACGATGCAATGAAACAACGAAAGAGTTGAGGTGCAACGACTTACTTATGTACTGTAACTGTAGGCATGCACAAGTATTTAAAAATAATGGGAAGGTGTGAAAGCTGTCCTTGGGCTAATGTAATTTGTTTCATTTAAAAAGTACAAAGTGAGTAATTGAAATTAATAAAAAGTTTTTAATTAATTTTCTCTCTGTTGGTTGCAGTGAACTTCAAGGAAATAATTTGACAATGATTCGTCTCACGGATTTTGCTGGATTGGGCTCTCTCCGTATTATGTAAGTCAAACTATCTATGAATTGCTATGCCTATATAATTATATATGTGATGTGTGTAATTACGCCAGTTTGCATGCATGTATGGATGAACTACTACTACTATACGTTTGGATGCCAGGAGAGTGAGAAATTTTAGGACTTGAGTTAGTTTTTGTGTCCGTTCTCATTTAAACACTTAAAGTTTTCCAGTCAAAGTTATACATTCTCTGGTTTGCTTGGGTTGCTTGTCTAATGACGGGATGAGTGGGAGGCTTGTTCAGCTCTCAATTCACATCTCTCTGTTTCTCTCTCTCTCTCTCTCTTTCGCACATTATTATATGGTCTCTCAAGTCTGTTAGTTCGTGAGGGTAGTTAGTCACCTAGAATCATACAAGTCCCCGAGAGAAGTCTCAAGTCTCTCTCTCTCTCTCTTTCGCCTTATCTCCCGTGTAGAATGAGAATGTAGATCCTTGTCTTGTCTTATATATGAACTCTCTCCGCTACAGATAGTTTTGTCAAAAGTATGACCGTAATAATAGATTTGTCTGCCTCTGTCCTGTCTCCCTCTAACTCTGCACTCACACTTGAGCCAATGAAAGTTGAGATGCTTCCGTATCTGTACGTAGAATAGTAGAATGTGCCTATGCTCCTATAATGTATCTACATATCTAACTGGTAAGTTTAAGTTTGCCTAGTTTGGTTTGGTTTTGCTTGTGCTTGTACTGTATGTAAAGCATGGACGTACATAGTTGTAAGTTGACTCATGGAAAGCAAGGCAGAAGGAACTGAAAGTTTTGATTGAATTAACTTGCAGACAATTGTCGGATAACGAGATTCATACTGTGGAGAAGGGCTCTTTTCAAGATCTGGCCTCGCTCGAAAGACTGTAAGTATATTTTCCATAGTTCCTTACTTCTACAATCAATCCATTGTCGTAGATTCTCCTACTCACTACTTTCCTTTAATATCTTTTCATGTTCTAGCTCTCTCATATCTTCGTTTATGTACATACTCACTACTTATCTACCTACGGCCACGTCCAATCCATGGACGCTGCTGCCCTACAATGCAATAGGGCCCTGCACATATGACGTCATGTCTATAGGCTTTACGCCTTTTAGAAACATTAAAGTCTGATGTTTTTGCTGTTTTGAAGATGCCTAATTTCATTTTTTTTGGTTTTTAACCTATTCGCAACTGTAAAACCATGGAAAAAATGCTTTACAAAAGTACTTTTTCTAGAAATTAACGTTTTCAAAACGTTCAAAACTAGAAATAATATTTTTTTAAATATTCAAATCCAGTAACTAAGACTTTCAAAGTGGTCAAAACAAGATATTCTATATTTCAAAAACGTGTAAAACAAAATATTAGCACTTTCAAAAAGGTCAAAGCAAGAAGTTAGCACTTTCAAAAAAAGGTCCAAACATAAAATTAACACTTTCAAAAAGGTCGAAATAAGAAATAAATACTTTCAAAAAGTCAAAACAATAACTTGAGACTTTCAGAAAGGTGCAAAACTAGATACAGCACCGTTTCGAAAAGGTTAAAAATTCTAATACGATTTTTGGCCCTTTTTGAAAAAGTGTAATGTCATGTTTTACAACGGTTCAAAATGTTGTTTTTATGATGCTTTTGTCTTTTTGAAAAAGTTCAATATTAAGTTTTACGCCTTTTAGAAACGTTAATTTGATGTTTTGGACGTCCTCTTTTGACCACTTTGGTATGACTCAATGAACCGTTGGTATGTGATCATATTTGCAAGGTCCCACTAGGAAGGAATCTGCGGGAGAATTGCCGTATGCATCCACTACAGTCACACGCACTTATCTAAAGGCATATCCTCGATCGTCCCAGTATAGGTGATTCTGGTGTAATAACATTCGAAAAGTCTTTTGCTTTCCTTTCATTCACTTTAATCACAATCACACGCGGCTCCGACAAAAAGCTCTTTCTGAATATTTCCCTTCTCGCCTATAGCTCCCTCCCATGCCCCCATCATCCCAAAGGCTCCGTCACCATCTCTACACACTTACAATAATAATCTAAATCTTTATGCCCTCCTTATACTGTCATACATAGAGCTTCCTCGACGTCCCTTATCTGGATCATATCTCCGATCCTCAGTGCACAGAGCCCTCGTCTAATCTGCCAAAGATCGTATCACAAGTTAGAATGCTTCATTTACAATGACATTACATCACATTACATAAAACATAACGCACTTTCTTCACACCACACCAGGATGAACGCCACACCATGAAGATGAAGAGCTCATCCTGAATTACTTGGCAGTGTTCATATTGTCCCTGCTTCGGTCTCACTCTTATGATTACCGTCGCGCTGAGCCCAGCCTTTATACAGATAATATTTTGTAACTGAAAATTATTATTACTATTGTGCCAGACTGCATAATGGGAATGGCGGATGGACGGACAAGTCATAGTAATAGTCGTAGTATGTAGTAATTTCAGTGATAAGGATAAATCCTTGTGCGCGTCTACTTTTCAATTTAACCCTTCAGGAGAGCAGTGGGGATTAAAAAAATATTACAAATTATTTTTTATGTGTATACGCATATATAAAAGTACACTATATATGCTTCCTCTCTTAAGCCTTGTTCAGGCTTTGTAAACTTTTATTAGTTTATTTGTAAGGAAATCAAAATTTATTTGAGGATTGCCATTCTCAATGGGAAAAAATGGGTGGAAAGGATAATTGGAGACGAGCGCAATAATTGTGCTGGGTTCTATAAGCTCTGCTTAAGTAGGATAAGTATAGGTAGGTAAGTAGCTACCTTATGCATTCTACCAACGCCTGCTGCAAGGATCCATCATTACTATGATTGTGATTGTGAGTGGACGGACGATACGAATACGATGTTGGAAATGGAATCAAATCAATAGAAATAAAATATTTACTAAATAATGCTCAATGTCTCACTCACATCTCCGTCGAGTTCAGGTCTGCAGGTCTGCAGGTCTGCAGGTCCACTCGTACATATCTGCGATATCTACACTGACTAGTGAATGCGATTACGGTCGGAACTCGTAAGAAATGAGATAAAGCCCCTGTACACCTGTAAACTCTCCATTTTCTCTGTTGACACAAAAGTTCGTGGGAAATTCCACTCAAGTCACTCCTGGACTTTACAGTATTGATTCCGCTTCTCATTTCTCATACTTATAACTATTATCCTTGATACAATAACGATTAGGAAGCCTCGGCCTATCCGTCCTTATAAATGAAAGTACCTACCTATGCGATGTTCTATACAGGCTGTATGCAAATCATATTTCAGTTGGTTGAATTAATTTACTTTGCAGTTTTTTTTTTATATTTCTCAACTCTAATCGTCCCACTTGAAATTAATCCATAATCCATCGTCCATATCGTCACCATTTCCCGTGTCTACATTATCACCGCTACACTCTGTGAGAGTCAGTTCAACTCCCTTCTTGCTACTTGCTTGTTTTGTCCATGCATAGTTGTTAGTTGTTCCTAGAATGAGCTGTTCCTAGAAAACAAAATAGAGTGTTTGCACAAAAATAAAAACAAACAATACGTAAGCCGATATTAGATACTCTTTGTAGATTGGATGGATGGATGGAATGGAAACTTAATCATGCCGTGTTGTTATGATATGAGTGGGATTGCATTTACTACGTATGTATTAACGAGATAGTAAAGCTGCTGACTAGTGAAATCGAGTCAACTTTAGTTGTTTTTTTGCAATGTATTATGCATTGCAATCCTTTTATCATTACGACTTACATATCACTCTCCAGCTGTTTCCTGCACTCGAAATAACTCGAGTGATTAAGTTGGCATAGGTATCATTGTATATAGATATGGCATCCGTAGTAATTTTTCATAGGAAATTAAGTTTGGCTCTGAGTTTTTATCGTCTATTCGTATGTATGTGTGGACTGTCTACATAATGCATGTACCTACCTGGGTACGTTATTCAGGCTAAAAAAAAGGGTAAGGCTCTGAGAAAAAGTACGAAATCGAAAATCGAATTGTCAGTGGCAATTAAACGGCGCATTTTCTGGCTGACTGACGGAAGGAGAAGGGAATGATTATCGTGCCTCATCTGCTCGCTTCACTCCGTAAATCAATTATTGTGATTCATTATATGTATTTGGATTGGGGGGTGTAAGTTAAGTGTGTTGTGTTCAACTCTGTAATAAAGTAGACATTGTAATACATTTAGAGCCTAATGCAGGGTCCCAGACGACCCAACTTACGTAACTTACAGTCGGCAGACAGGATGGAAGCAATTTCTGGAGCGTGTGTGGCTCATTTCGTGGCTTGGCTTTCTCATCATCATGTTGATCTACTGGTCATGGTCATAGTTGTGTATGTAAGTACAGAGACAAGCTATTTTCGACGGAGACACGTACTAGGGAAGGGGCAGGGGACCAGGAAGCCCCTGCTGCAAATAAAATATATGTAGTAAGGCAAAACACACATACATAGGTACATTGAGCCGACCGAATCTCCGAATCAAGAGAGAGAGAAGGATTGCACAGACAATCGTTCCCTTTGAATGGATCAAGTTTATGGAGATGCACAGATAGTGCGTCACTCATCGTTCCAAGTAGACACACACATTACTATGGACTCATGCATATTGCAAGCATGTTATGGACATGTGAGAAATGCACCGGGGACCATGGGGAAGGAGCCTTGCAATTATGACGTCATTAAACTAGGGCTTGCAAAAAGCTCTTTCAAAGAAGACAAAAATCAGCATGTGGGCATTTTTAAAAGCTGTAAACCAATAAATTATTTTAGCCATTTTTTTAAGTGTGCAAAAATAACGATTTTAACATTTTGAAAAGGCGTAAAAGTGTCAAATAGCCTTTTTTTTAAAAGTACAAATCAAGATTTTCTCAATTTTAAAAGGCGTAAAAGTATTAAACAGCATTTTCTAAAAAGTATAAATCAAGGTTTTAACATTTTGAAAAGGGGTAAAAGTGTCAAACAGCATTTTCTAAAAGTATAAATCAAGATTTTCACATTTTGAAAACGGGTAAAAGTGTCAAACAGCATTTTCTAAAAGTATAAATCAAGATTTTCACATTTTGAAAACGGGTAAAAGTATCAAACAGCATTTTCTACAAAGTATAAATCAAGGTTTTAACATTTCGAAAAGGGGTAAAATAGTAGATTAGCCTTATTGAAAACCTTCAAAGAAAGATTTTAACATCTTGAAAAAGAGGAAAACATGGTATTTACACATTTAAAAAATGTCATTTTCTATGCATCATAGTTGTGAAGCCCCTACTGTAATGTAATGATGGTTTTGGAGGAAGGGACAGAGTGGGATTCCAACTCCAAGTGGGATTTCACGAGATGGTCTTCTTCCTCTCGTCTCATGTACGTGTAGTTGATGCAATGACACAATGACAATGGTCCTCTTATAGACTTCCAGCTCAGCGACCACGAACAACGAGGAGAACTCGAATGATACCTTCGTCTTACTTCTACATACTTCTTATCAATGGAATAGTAGAATGGAATTGAGTGGATTCTCTCTCTCAAAGAAAGGACACACAGAACGCTCAAATCGCCTGTACACCATAATAATATATTCCCATCCATCTGTAACCGTATTCTCTCTTGCATTGTTAGCTCAATGGCTTAAGCCTGGGCTTTGATGTCGCGTCTCGTCTTGGTCGTGTCCTGTCCTGTCCTCCTCACTTGACTGTTGCCATGGCCAGCCCAAGATCAGATGAGACCTGCAGACAAACAAACAAACAATAACACATTTGAGAAAAAGTGGAAGGAAATCATATCAGAGATCAGACCTGAGCATCACATGGAGACAAGGGCAGTACAGTGCACACTGTGGTTGTTTACGGATGCACGTTGCCGCAGTTTGGCTGTGAAATGGAATATTTCGGATGTATAGGGATATAGACCCTGCTATATGCATAACGACAGTACTCACGGTCCCTCATGGACAGACGCCTGCACTACACATGTACTGTCTCAAGTACACGCCGCGAATGAGGAGGGCGACAGACTGCTCTCTGGATTT